>VZSC01004850.1:0-18405 GCA_013398225.1 Steatornis caripensis
ACCCCTACCATTCTGTGATTCTGTGATTCCATGAAAAGGAATAAAGGTGTTCCCTGTTTATTTCTTTTTTTTTTTCTTTCTCTATTTGCTTTCATTACGATTGGAAAATCTTCACTAGGAAATCTTGGTTTGCTAGACTTTTGACTTCAAGAGATGAAAGAATTTCTTTCTGTTTATGGTGGGGTGAAAGGGAGTGTGAAAAGCAGAGTTAAAAAAGCATAATCCTTTAGATTTCATTTTTTTGAATAATATTTGAACAACTGGCATATTTGAGTAGAAAATACTACATTTCTTATGAAAACAAATTTTACCCCTGCAAATATTGTACTACTTAATAATAACTTTCTATTCCGATTAGCATTACAGAAGGAATATTTTAATGTGGAGTTTAAATACAATAGATTAATTTAGTAAAATTTAAAAATGTCTTTATTCAATTAAAGTGTTAAAAGGGAATTAAGGAGTTTATACTTCCACTTTTATTTTAACAGAAAATGGATTATTTACACATTTTATTTGTCTGGAGCCATATTTCAAGCAGAAGATTGAGGTGCAGTATTTTCGGCGTTTGGTCTGTGATAAATACTGTAAAAACAGCAGTCTCTGATTATTAAACCTCTGTCAGGATGGGTTTAAATAAAGTGAAATAAAACACAAACCCAAACAAAAAGGAGACCTGATATTGGCTGAAGAAAGGACAAATCCCTTCAGAACCAGTCATACTTGGCCCTGATCCTCTTTGTTTAGAACAGGGTGTGGTTGGTTAACCCTGGCTGGATGCGATGTGCCCACTGAAGCTGCTCTGTCACTCCCCTCTCAGCAGGACAGGTGTCCTGGTTTAACCCCAACCAGCTATAAAGCAACACGCAGCTGCTCGCTTGCTCCCCTCACAGTGGGATGAGGGAGAGAATCTGAAGAATAAAAGTGAGAAAACTCATGGGTTGAGATAAAGACAGTTTAACAGGTAAAGCAAAAGCTGCACAGGCAAGCAAAGCAAAACAAGGAATTCATTAACTGCTTACCATCAGCAGGCAGGTGTTCAGCCATCTCCAGGAAAGCAGGGCTCCATAAGGTGTAACGGTTACTTGGGAAGACAAACATCATCACTCTGAACATCCTCCCCCCTTTTTCCCCACAGCTTTATACGCTGAGCATGATACCATGCACGACATCCATGGTATGGAATATCCCTGTGATCAGTTGGGGTCAGCTGTCCTGGCTGTGTCCCCTCCCAGCTTCTTGTGTACCCCTAGCCTGCTCGCTATGCGGAAAGTGTGAGAGGCAGAAAACACCTTAACTCTGTGTAAGCACTGCTTAGCAGTAACTAAAATATCACTGTGTTATCAACACTGTTTTCAGAATAAATCAAAAACATAGCCCCATACCAGCTACTATGAAGAAAATTAGCTCTATCCCAGCCCAAACCACCACAACAGGGGAGACAAAATATAACAAACAGCTCGTGGGCCGAGATAAGGACAGGGAGAGATCAATCACCAATCACCATCACAGGCGAAACAGACTCATCTCAGGGATATTAATTTTGTTACCAATAAAATCAGAGTAGGGTAATGAGAAATAACAACTGAACCTTAAAACATCTTCCCCCCATCCTTCTTCCCAGGCTCAACTTTCTCTACGTCCTCTCCTCTGAGTGGCACAGAATGACAGGAAATGGGAGTTGTGGTCAGTTCATCACATCTCTGCTGCTCCTTCCTTCTTAGGGGGAGGACTCCTCAAAACCTTCCCCTGCTCCAGCATGGGGTCAATCCCATGGGAGACAGTCCTCCATGAACTTCTCCAATGTGAATCCTTCCTACAGGCTACAGTTCTTCATGAACTGCTCTAGTGTGCGTCCCTTCCATGGGGTGCAGTCCTTCAGGATCAGACTGCTCCAGCGTGGATCCCCCCACAGAGTGACAACCCCTGCCAGCAAACTTGCTCCAGCGTGGGCTGCTCTCTCACCTGGGCCATAGATTGTGTCAGGAGCCTGCTCCAACACGGGTTTCCCACAGGGTCACGGCCTCCTTTGGACATCCCTGTGCTCTGGTGTGGGGTCCTCCACGGGCTGCAGGTGGAGATCTGCTCCACTGTCAACCTCCATGAGCTGCAGGGGACAGCCTGCCTCACCATGGCCTTCACCACGGGCTGCAGGGGAATCTCAGCTCTGGCGCCTGGAGCACCTCCTCCCCCTGCTTCTTCACCTATCTTGGTGTGTGCAGAGTTGTTGCTCACATATTCTCACTCCTCTCCTTGGCTGCTGTTGTTCCTGCTGTTTTGGGTTTTTTTTCCCCTTCTCAAATATGTTGTCACAAGGGCGCCACCACCGTGGCTGATGGGTTCAGCCTTGGCCAGTGACAGGTCTGTCTTTTTGCCAGATGGCATTGGCTCTGTCAGACATGGGGGAAGCTTCTAGCAGCTTGTCACAGAAGCCACTCCTGTAGCCCTTCAGCTCCCAAAACCTTGCCATATAAACCCAATACACTGGGTAACTGTGTTCAAAAGCACAAAACCTAATCAGTTTATAATAATGAACATAAAGACAGAAATACTGGGTCAACCCAATGTGCATCTAGCCCAGTATTCTTCCCCCCACAGTAGCCAAAAATGGGTGCCCAGAAACGGATATAAGGACAGCAGAACAGTACTACTCCATTTTTCACTCTCTTCTGTTGTTTTCAACCAGTCATAATTTTCAGTGTAGGACCTGTGTCCAGTTTTTCATTGTCCAAGAACAAAATTTACAAAGTGGTGACTAGCAGAGTGCCACTAAAATGAGTAGAGACACGGAGCATACGATATGAAAGGAGATGTTGGAGAGATTGTTTCTCTTCTGTGGTAGAAAGAGACTTAAAGAGTGACCTAATTGTGGTACCTAATGGAAAGTTAGGAAAAGGCACTAGAGTTTTCTTAAGTGTTACATGGCCAACAAATAATAGGCAAGAGTTCCACCTTGCAGTGAGAGAAATTTCAAGTAGATATATGGAAAGTATTTTTACTATAAGAGTTGTTAAGCACAGGAACAGTTTTCTCAGAGTGGTTGTGGGATCTTAATGCTTGTACTTGTGCTAACTTTGAAGTTCGCTCTACTTCTAGCAGAAAGTTGGACTAGATGACTTCCAGTGGTCATTTCCAACCTAAATTGTTCAATGATTCCACGTTTTTTTACTGCCTGACTTGATTGTAGTTTCCATGTGGAATTACAGTGGATTTCTCTACTGAACTTCTGCAGTTTCCTTTTGAATCTGTGTGAACATTCAGCATGAACAAAATGTTTGGGTCAGGAGTTCCACTTGCTTCAGGAGTCACTCTTTTAGCTGTTTTTTAACTTTCCTAATGGGTTAATTTCGTTTCCTGTGTACCTACTCTGAAAGGGAGAGGAAACATTCAAACAATATCCACTCTTTCTATTCAACTTGTGATTGTATGGACTTGTATTAATCTTTTTTTTTTTCCAGACTTGAAGATTCTTAGTGTAGTCACGGTATTGTAAATAATACTATCCTAACAGAGTTACCAAATGTCTGTGTCTCTATGTAATAGCTCTGTGATGGTACTAACAGATGTTGTATAAACTATAGTACTCATTGTAGACCAAAAATACTTTTGTTTGTTGTTCTTTGCTGGATTCTTAAGACGAGTAACAGGACTGCGTTGCACCTTAGTATTGGCTGCCTTTTGTTTTCGTCTTGAAATTACAGTCCAACTCTCTTCTTTTTCACACTTCAGTGCTTTGTGACAGCTCTTCATCAGCCTTTCTTGACTCATGTTTGTTATGTAATATCGTAATCTGCTGGTAGCAGCAGTAAGGATAGTACTAAGCTAAATAAAGGTGGTAGAATATAGGTACAAGGAACACTCCTACTCTTTCCAAACCTGAAAGAGATGCTGCTGAATAAGAAGGGAACTTAATTCATGTAATACTGTTATTTGTACTAAATAGCCAAATAAAAGATTTTGTTGTCTTTGCAAGAGGGCCTGATTCAGTGCCAGCGATTCTAGCAACAACATACCCAGCCTCTCTATCCTGCCTATCAACAAATTCTTGGCAAGGCTACTTGAGCTTTGTGTATTTTCTACAGTAACATGGAACGAACTTTTAAATTAACTTCAGAAGGTAATTTTATTTGCATGTTTATCTCTCAGTCTGATACACAGTTTTCAGTCATTAGTAATTTAAATGGACTCTCTTTTTTCATTGGTTTATTTTATCTTTACATATTGTTTCATCAGTGTTGGTTCATTCAAATGTACTTTTATTGCTCTCTCTTCTTTGTATTTCTAGTTTACTCTAATGAGGTTAGTGCAATACACCTGCAAGGAAAACAGCAATGTTATTACATTCTCCCAGTATTCAGTTAATATCTTACTGAATTTGAAAGACTAATTTTTTCTTATTCCTAGATTCTGTAAAGACAGTTCACTGATTTCTACAAAGACACAGAAGCCTAGATTCCTCCCTCCTAACTTAAGGCATTTAAATACATTCAAGGACTTGTTCACTCCAGATTCCTGTAGACAATAGAAAGTGGTATGTCTCTCTTCTCTCCCAAAGCTCTTGTAGCCCTTCCAAGACCTGCATTTAATTCAGAATTGACATGAAATGAATCTAGACTGGAGTTGTGTTAACTATATTTTCTCTTCTATGCAAGAACATGAACAACCACTGCACGGAGATTGTGGGATTGAGTTCACTACAGGATCTTTTACACAAAAATATAAAAACATTACAATGAAGACAGCCATTCTTGAAGTATGAAATAAACTGCACTAATCCAAGATTTTGGCACATAATTTTCCTGAATTTCTGTAAGCATGGTGAACAGGCTTCATCCACCTACAAAATGTACTTATATACATCTGAGCCTATCACCTTAGGCTCCCTTTATAATTAATTGTGAGAAACAGAAAGTTTTAGAATGCGATGCCTCGTGAAGATGGGTTTTTCTTTGTACATAATTAGTTAGATTGATGCTATTTATTTTATTTTTGCCAGCTTCTTTTGAATCAGCAGACAGGTCACAGTTGGAGATCTGACACTAGTCAGACTGGACTATTGCCCTGAGCGTTGGAAGAGTTGTCTGTCTAAAAAATCATATGTTGCTTACTTATTCAGGATCATAGAATTGTCCAGATTAATTTTAGAATTAATCCCATCAGGTCAGAATGACTTGCCTCTTACAAGTTTTCTTATGGAGAAAATATGATCTGTAGTTATTGTCTGATGTATCTTGCAGAGGAGACAGTTTATGGGCCTTGGAACCAGAGACTGAATCATTGATCTCTTTCAGTCTCTACACATGATGTACGAATTAGCTTTTATGCTCATTTAAACATCTGAGTAAAATATTTGGTTGTAAAGTAACTATCTCAGTGTAAGATCTCCTGGGATATAACAACATATGAATCTCCATTTTGATAGATTCATGAAAGACAATTCTTAAAGAGCTTTTACAAGTGAAAATTATAAATAATTTAGAAACTTGTAAAGAGATGGGAAAAACTGCTGGAATTTAATTTTCTTGATGCGTGCATTCTGTAATTCCAGATACAAAATATGAGACATGATTTCGACACATGACAACTTTCCACGTCACTATTTAACACAATCATTTGCATTTCACTAAGA
The DNA here is from genome assembly GCA_013398225.1 of Steatornis caripensis. Classification (NCBI taxonomy): domain Eukaryota; kingdom Metazoa; phylum Chordata; class Aves; order Caprimulgiformes; family Steatornithidae; genus Steatornis; species Steatornis caripensis. The sequence continues at coordinate 5,630 of VZSC01004850.1, forward strand.
TGACCATCTTTTTCCAAGAAGGTTTATAGAAGGAAGACTTATAAGATGGGATTTCTCATTTTCCTTGGAGCAGGGAACATTCTAGAGTAAAATATACAGCAGGGACTTAGCACAGAACTGAAAACAGTGATCATTCTCAGGCATCTTTTTGTACTTATTGCTTTACTAAAATAATGTTATAAAATGTAAAGATATCAAGCTCTAGGTTTTTTCCCCATGGTCTCATATTTTACATTGCAATAATCTGCAACATGTATATGAACTATTTAAAATAAAGTACACAGCATCTCATTATAAAATGGTACTATTTGCTGATAAATATAACAAAACCATCTCAGTCAAGCTGCAAAAATATCTACTCTCTTTGAGTGGTTGACCATAAAAATGAAGCATGATAAAATTAGAGCAGAGATTCAATTAGAAGCAGTTGTTTGCGTATGAAACATTTTCAGCTCCACTGAGTTGCTGTTTGATTTTATACTGGTATCTTTATTAAAAGGGCTGTCACATCACTGAAAATCAAAATAAAACCCAGCCCTATTTATCCATTGCTCAACAGGGGAACTTGTTTGGGATCACACATTTTGTGGCAAAAATGTAGAAAGTATTTATGTTTAAGAAGATAACGGTTTTCACACTTCATGCCTAAGGAATGTGGTTGCTGGTCAATAAGCACGGGAATCACCTCCATGGCTCCCCTTCATGTTAATAGTAGTAGATAGTGTAAAGCCCCTTTGCATTAGCAGTTCAAAAGACTTATTAATGCTCCCATTATCATTAACTTAATTTTTGCCACCTGCACTTTTCATAGTCACTGAGTCAACTGAATTCTCAGCACAGCCTGGCTATTTAGTACCTTTGTTTTCAGCTTACTTGGATCACATTAAGTAATTGGATGACTTATCCACAGGGGGCTTAGGAGAGCACCTAAAGTGCATGTTGATAAAATGTTCTGAGAAAACAAAACCATTGAAATTTCCATTTAAAAACAACACTCTGTACATGCTCATTACCTAATGTTAAGGCAGACCAGGCATGTAATCTGATGGTTTGATTACCTTCATGCCAGTGTAGCTCATCTGACTTTAGCAGTGTGGACTCTTTTATACACCAGTACAAATGTGAGCAGAAACATGTTCATAGCTTTTTACATTTTTATTTTTAACTTGTGCTTGGCTATGTTGCAGGTGCCATAAAATGTTAATTTCCAGCTTCTCTCAAAGGTAACTACTAATTTCAAGTCATTATCTACCGGTGCAGGAAAACTGAAAAGGAGACTAGAAAAGACACATGATACAAGTCTATTTTTATGTGGTAAACAACATGATTACTCTTCCCTTTTCCATGGCAAATTCAATAAATGTTGATTGAATTATGTAGTATTAGCTGAAGTGGACGTGAACAAAATAAGTAATAAGAATCCACAATAAGAATCAATGGAAATGATTTATTTCCTGGAGATCAAATCAAATAACCGGGAGGATCAAATTAGCTAGTGATCACATCAAGTGGAAATCATTGTACTAGTATGCTGCTTTCTCTAAGCTGATCTCGATACTCACACAAATACACACTGCCAAAAAGTCTTTTCCCTTTGTTTATTCCCATTGAATCTGAAGCACCTGTCCCTACCACTGCATACCTCTGCAGGCAGTAACATACACTACTACCAAACTAGAATCACCACATATGGATACCTACCGAACTACTCACACAAAAAGACCTCTGCAATTATGTTATGAATAGAAAACCCTCGATCTGCTATTCTCTACTTTGTACTCATGAATCTGTTCGTTTCCAAGTCCTGAGAGGAAACAACAAACATCACAGAATGCTCTGAAATATAACACATCTGAGATCTCTTCCGGAGTGCCCAAATCTGAAATGTAAGAACAAAATTATTACAAAGACTGTAATTATACCACTGTAACAAACTGATTTTATATCCCCTCAGAACAAACTGTAGATAGCTGTGGATGTCCACAGCGGTATCCAGTCAAGTCTTGGCAGTCCATATGAAGTCAGAATACTGATTCTAATGCAGAATCAGCTTGTGGTTAATGCTAGCTTTGAAACATATTCAGTTATACGAAGAGTAGAGCCAGGCTGCAAAAGCTTGAGATATTTGATATTCAAAAGGTTTAACTAAATTAATTAAATCCTAAAATCTTGACATTGCTTTCAGTCTGATACTGCCTTCTATTTAGCCTTGTCATCATAAGTTTCGAGTAAATTTTTAATTACTTTTCATTTGTTCTTGACATCTAACTCCTGGTTAGTTTGGGATTATGCACAGAAGTGACATAGTTCTTTGCCAAGATAAATTCCTACGCAGTAGAATACAGGTACTGACAAGCATCTAGATACAGATATTAACTCCACGGACCAAATAAGACTGTCAGTCTTCCCCTATGGAGGTTTTACCTTCACAAAACATTCACATAAACAAACCTGTAGGGATCTCTCCAGTCCTTCAGAAACACCAGATTTGGGTGTGGATGTAGCAAGACTGGGCTGAAAGCTGAAAAAGTAATTCAAGGCAGGCTAGCTATTTGGGAAGAGGCAGAGAAATGGTGGATCTGGAGAGAACAAGCATGGGAAAACAGGGAGAAGGGGGAATAAGAGGGGCCAGTCACATCTAAGCAGGTAGATGGTAAGTTCACTAGATGTTTTTCTCTGTGAATGTGCTCTCTGCTCCGTGTGTATGTGTGATTGCGTATGAGAAGCTTGCAAACTTCAAGGCAAACAAACTGGCAAGTAGTTCAAGCAGTCTGGGAGATAGTAGGGACAGCACAAACTTATGGGCCAGCTGCTGGAGGGATCTATGTGTGTCTGAGACACTAGGAAATGTCAAGCTAGACGAGGCAGTAAGTACAATATGAGATCTGAGGGCTGGCCACTGGGAAGTCTAGGCAAGATGCAGAGGGCCCTGTGTAAGTGTATGTCTGTGCAGGGTGTGAAATCTGCTAGGAATCTTTGAGTCTGGTTAGCTGGCAAGTAAGAACAAGGTGAGGTCATTTGATCCTCTTGCATTTACTTCGAATTCTCAGCAGGTTAGTTCAAATTTATGTGAATGCTGTTTGTGGCGTCAGCCCTAAAGGCACTGTTTTCATGTTGGAGTTGATCTGTTGGTGGTTGGCTGCTTTTGTATAGAGTGTGTGTATTGTATACAGAGAGTGTGTGTGCTCAGTCTCCCTGCAGGCTGGACCTGGATAACCAGGAACCGCAGCACTTTCACACCTCGCAGACCAGGAAAGAGGAATCACTCTGTGTATTGAAGTCTGGTAAATTTGTTTCAGTGGACTGAGAGGAAAAAATCATGCTGGTCTCACTAGGTGCATCCTGTTGGTGCACTAGGTTTGGCTCCTGTTTAGCATCCTACACAATCTAATTAGGAAGAAAATATGGTTGGGAAAGAGGTAGCATGGAGAGTGTCAGAGAAAATGTCCCTCATTTGCCTGTAGATAATCCCACTGTTTAAAAATAAAAAAATAAAAGTACTCCCCAGGTCATATGTACCACTCATTATTTATGAGGAAGATGATGAAAGCTTTAGAAACAGCCTTAAAGCATTTTGATGTGGTAGGAAAATTTGGCTCCTATTTTACAGATAAAGGACTGGGATTTAATTACCAGACAGGAAATGTGTTGCAGAAAAAGAACTGACCTAGTCTTTTAAGAAACTCATTCAGAAAAATTGATTCAATGGGACTGATCTCCTGAACTGCAGTTTAAAGTTTTAGGTACAAACCTATCTGTTTCCCCTCTGCCATTCTTTGTTACCACTGACAAAGAGAAGTCGAATATCATGATGGTAAATATGCTGTTGCAACATCTCCATTCTCTTTAAATGTTCAGAGTCAAACATACCACTGTGTACATCATCAAAACCTGATTTACACAGCTGAGTTTCTGGCTCCTAAGGAGAAAAGCAGTAGGAAGAATGTTCTAATTAGCATTCAAAAGTTGATCAAAATAGCAAATACGTTAGTGGAACAGCTGATTTAAATAACTTGTAATTCAAGACACCCATTTCCAGAGCTTGAGGGGCTGTAATAAAAACGAAAACAAATGAAAGAAAAAGGAAACAAAACAAGCCTTACCCAGGCAACTCACTATTCAGGTTTAGAATATCAGTAAATTGCTCCCTCTTCTAAACTGTCATTTATTGTTATCTTCCTGGAAAAGTCATTTCTCAGAAGGGAATTTTACAGCAGTCATCTGCATAGACTGAAGGTGATAAAGAGCTTACATTTTGCTCTTATACTGGTCTGATATGCAAGGTTCCCTTCTCTCCTCTCATCTCTCCTCTTCCTTCTGTTTGATGCTGTGACCATTTGCTGAGTATTTAGCAGTCCTTAATCACAGGTCCTGGGGCCATGCTTTTCCAAGCAAGACTCATTGCATAGAGAGCCAGAAAGCCTTGGAACACATAAAATTGTCTGACAGAGTCTTCTTTTGCTTTTACTGTTTAATTCCTTCAACAGGCTCTGAGTGTAGTGAAATAGTCTCCTCGCTTTCCTGAGCAAGAAGGTCATATTAAGACTCATCTGGGTAGGTTAGGGACATACATTTCAAATTCTAGCTATTTCAACTGTTAAACTGGATTTTCTACACACACACTGTAACAGGAAATTGGAATCTTTCGTTATTCTGTGTGGGGACAGAACAAGAACTGACCTGAACCTTCCCTCCAGACTTGAAGATAGTGTAGGGTTAACATCACAAAAGGATTATAGTGAATATTTGTTCAAATGAATTTGTTTTACTATGTGCATCTCTTTTTAATGATGTCTTTCAAAGGAACATTCAGGGCAGGATACTTTTCTAGCATGAATCCACAAAGAGAGGCAATCTGAGACTTATTCACAAAGATAAGAGAGACAATAATCTCACATTTACATCAAGAAGCAGAAAGTAGGTAATATGGGAGATTGTTTGTGATAGCAAAGGGCAGGGTCCAGTTTCCCCTTGTAATACACTTGGTAAAGAGGAAATTAAATGAGCCAGACAAAGATCTAACGTGTATGCTAGGACTTCTTGTGTGTATATATGAGCTGCAAGTAAACTAATGCAGTTCCACTAAAGTAATTTGTGTGGGCTTACACTAAAGTCTTCAATTTCTACTCTGCAGCTGGCTGCTAAATACTATGGAAACAAATTTATTTTAGGGATGATAACTTAAACAGTATTTACAGGACCCAAACCCAATATTGTAAACACATTTAAAATACTGCCTTTCTGCTAACTCTCCTAGACATAGTCAGATTTCAAGTCTTTCCTCTAGCTGTCCTTTTAAGAATAGTTACACTGAGAAAATAAACAATGCATGTTTGTAATACAAATAGTAACATAATACGTAAGTGCACAACACAAAAGGAGACAATCACACAATGTATTTGCTATGAATTATTAATTTAGACGTAATTTAACAAGATTTTATAGGTGAAGAAAATTAGACAGTCTGTCTTTTTCTTTTCTTTTTTCTTTTAATTTCAAAATATCTCTCTATTGCTTACAAGGATAAAGGATGTATTTGTAGACTCAACCTAAAAGGAGTAGACATAAACTAGAAGTTTAAGGACAGTTTCAGAGAGAAACTTCTTACGAGATGTCTTGTTGAATTTGTAGACCAAGTATCTTCAGAAATACATGCTTCAAATAGGCACCCAGATGTTACAGTGCTGATTGATAGAGAAAAGAAGGGATTCCTTTCTTTTGCTGGTGACCATTCACTATGGTCACATATCTCTTAAACACTGAGCATACTATACACGTTTTATTATTACCTCTTTTATATTCCACCATTGCCACTAAGACTTTATAAAGGAAAACTGGGGGACAGGAACTGTGCTCAGGCATTGCTTGGAAAATTGACAACTGCTTGCTCAGAGCTCCGTGAGGAGCTCTTCTGGAAGTCTAACCCAATATATAATAGCATCTTGCGGTTGTGAACATTCCCTATTAGTCTCTAATCTACTAACAAAGATGCAACTAAGGGAGCCTGTAGAAAAGGCTATAACAGGCTGCCTTCCTCCTGACCTGCAAAATCCCCCCTACAATTTCAGATAAGCAAACTGAAAGAGGGTAGATTTAGATCAGGTATTAGGAAGAAATTCTTGATGATGAGGGTGGTGAGACACTGGAACAGGTTGCCCAGAGAAGTTGTGGATGCTTGCTCCCCGGAATTGTCCAAGGCTTTGAGCAACCTGGTCTAGTGGAAGGTGTCCCTGCCCATGGCAGGGGGGTTGGAACTAGGTGATCTTTAAGGTTCCTTCTGACCCAAACCATTTTATGATTCTATGATAAAAGAACAGAAGTGTGATAGACTCAAATATACATCTACAAATGAAGAATGTGAAGGATGGAACAGTAGACAAGTCAGGCTCCTGTGACCTGAGACGTTAGGCAGCAGCCTTGTTTTTTTAATCAGTCTGAGGTCCTTGTGGCGCCCTGAGCAAAACCAATGCTCTGTTGCTGATAAATTCTATACATTCAAAGAAATCAATACAGGCTTTACCTGGCAGAGTTTATAACCTAAACAGGCAGAGGCCAATAGAAGGGTGTAGAAAGAAATTACTTTCTCCGTTTTACAGGTGAAGAACTTAAGTCACAAAAAAGTTCAGATTTACCCTAAATCCAAACAGAAATCAGAAACCTAACCACAAAATCATACATTCTACTGCAGGAACTTAATCAGATGATCACATTTTTCTTGAAAAAGAAGAGGAAAATCTTGCTACATTCATTGAATAAATTCATTGCTATAGAATGAATTACAGCTATAGCACAGTAATAAAGCCACAAATCTTTTAACAGGACATGTACAAGCTCCCTCCTTCTGATGCAAATCATGGAAACCCTGACATGTTGCCCATTATGTTAGAATTTATTGAAAGCTGTCTTCCTGATCAAATCTACCAACAGCATTCAAGAGCATTTCACGAGCAGGGCTCAGATTAGTCTGCAGCTTTGGTACAGTATTTCTCAGGAAGTTGCAAGCATCCTCAGTGAAATGGCCAGCGTACGAAGACACCTAGCTAGCAGCCCATCCTGTTTTCCATGTAAAGCAAATTCTTTGTTATCATTACTAGAGGAAATCTCATAGCACTTCTCAAGACTGGCTCCCAAGGATAAACTCACGAAGAGCAGAGTATATTTTATCTGTCTTGATTTAACCTGGATATTTTCTTAAGTCTTGCTACTATAATGTAGTATGATGTGTAAATAAATATAACCAATATTAGATGTGGATTTTCAACACCACTTAGAAGTAAAGTGGACTGTATCAGATTTCCTCTCTCTGTTCATCTCGAGGTCAGTGACCGTGACAATGTTTAAATTCCACTGCACTGTCTTCTCTAGAGGTTTGTAATTAGACCTTTGAAGGAAGCAATGCCTTTTTATTACTAGTCGTACAGAAATAGATTCAGAAGCAGAAAAATATGCAGTAGAATATCATTACGTCTTCATATAAATTATCATAAAAAAGGCTTTGATTCATATCTATGCAGGCTTTTGTCACTCAGCAATATTCATGTATTTGTGAGGCGAGCACGAGGCAGAATATTTCAGGGAGCAACGAAAGCATTACTGCGTATTTAAGGAGCGTGGTTTCTGAAATGCTGTATTTCCCTCTCTGCGTGTTCATGGATAACCATTTTAATAAGATTTTGCATTTGGTTTTTTTGAGGTAAATATTAAGAAAGGGAATATGACAATGCTATTATTTTTTAAATGAAACCAAGCATTAGAAAACATTTATGTCAGGAACAGCTTTAAAAAAGAACAGATGCTAGTTTATTTTAATCATGCCTGGGAATTTTCTTTCAATGCTTTCATCTACACAGCGGTGCTAGTTCCATTTTCTGTTTCTCCACAAATCCATCTCAGCCTTTTTCAAAGCCCTCTGATAATAATAGAACACCTCTCTTCAGCCAAAGTCCAAAACGACTTGCTTCTCTTTTTCATATGTCTTCGTCTAAGAATGCCTTAAAGAAATGGGGCAGTTAATTACAGCAAATTTGGAGGGTGAGTGGATTATAAATACGGCTGTTTACTGAATCTGTATCTATATACTGAAGTATATACTCATGCTGTTGCACACCAGCATTCTGCAGATGAGTGTCAGACTCAAGGAATATAAATTGAACAGAGTTAAGAACATCTCTCCTTTAGTGTGTATTTATAGATTGTCTCCTTAGATCCCAGGCTGAGCCAAGAACTACATGGGGATGAGGAACACCAATTTTAGCAGTGTGAAAAGTAGGATCAGTGATAAGACTGAGAACACACGTACGTGGGTGTGTACACATATGACTGTACATTTGCAAATGAAGAGGCAAGAAACCTCCCTGATGGAAAGACTATGAGACCACTAGGTGTCATTCTTGTTCCGTGCTTCCCATTGGCCGTATTTCAAACATCTAGTTGATAGGGATTTTCTGCAAAATTTCAGTTTTTATACCCCTAACATTTTATGTCTGGTAGTTTTATGTGCACTACTGTCCACTAGGGACCATACTGCAATACGTATTTTCTTTCAGCCCACAGGTTATTGCTGTTCTGAGTTCTGCGGTCAAAAGTCACCACCCTACTTGGCGTTGCTGCTTTCATGAGTTCCTTAAAACAAATAATATGATAATAAACAGTAGTCATGCCTTGCCTGAGGCATTAGTGTTATGATTTGTGCATGAAATGTTAAGTGTCTGTGAGTTTACCACTTCATTTAAAAAAAATAACAGTTAACATGATTTGCTTTAAAATAGCGTTTGGGTAATTTGATAAAAAAATTAATCAGTATTTCAAGACACTTAATCAAAACTTCTACATGTTATTTACTAAGTAAATAGTTACACATTTTTTAGATATTTTATCATGCTGTACTATAATATTTAAACTTTTAACAAGCTATTTTTTAAAAAAGGTTTTGACTCTGTTTTCTTTAATGTTAGGATTTTATGCTTTTCCGCTCAGCCTATTTTAAACCAGTTTCTAGATATTTGAAGGTTTCACCACTGCTTTTGTTTCCATTGCCTTCGCTTGTTTTACATCTAAGATTGAGTAACACCTCCAGTTTAAGCCAGAACGGAATAACAAACTGGATTACCAATAGTTAGAGTGGAATTAGACAAATAAGAGAGCACTAAAATGGCATTGCAAGTATAACAAACATATTCTGGACTATATGGATAAAAGCTGCATACTGTTTAAGGTGGCTTCTCTCCCTGTGTATCCAAGCACAGATGACAGAAAGACTTAAGATGCAATTTAGGCTTTTAGAAGTTTCTGGGTTTCTAAAAATATATTTCTGACACATCAATGACTTTTATCTAAGCAAAATCACATCAGTGTTTTACTTGGGTGGAACAGTCCACTTACATATGTTCTTTTTACAGACTGTCATGACATCCTTTGAGATTTAAATTATCTACTTGACATTCTTAAATAATAACATAAACATACATTTGATAACATGTAGCAAATTGAAGAACATGCAGTTTAGCTCAATAGTTCCCTGATCAATTTTGTAGCTTTGTATGTGTGAATGGTAAGTTACTAAAAGTATTTACTCTGCAATATATTTTTATATATACTCTGTGCTTTTCACTACTCCAGAAAATTATAGGTATTAGCCGTGGAATATCAAGGAGTAGCTTTAGAAGGGAGCAGAGAAAGGTAAGAGACTAAACAAAGCTCAAAACTGGCTCCTTCAAAGTTATTACTGTCATTTAAAGCTACTGTCTGTTTTTCAAAACTGTAGTGATATAAAGCTAATTGGAAAACAAAATGCTGTATAATATCAGAAGGTGAAGATATTGGGAAGCCTGAATTGCAATTTTTTTGATTTATTGGAAATAATTACCACAGAGAAGGAAATCAAGTTTTCTTTGTTAGTATTAGAAAAAAGAACAATGTCATTAGAGTAAGCAAGAAAAGAATGGGCTCTACACTATCACTGACCTTTGTTATCAGGATTAAAGCACTTTAATCAGGGCAGTGAAGGGAAGCTCAAACTGTGGTTACCTAGCTTTGTCTATTACCTGTCATGTTTATGTTATTATTAGTTTCTTTTATTGCAATCTGCACAACTTGTTAAGAAAACAAACCCATTCATATTCTAAGTGAATTTTGACATGCATTTTAAAGTATAATTTTTAAGTGAGTTAGAAGAAGGGGTGCAGAATAGGCCCCCTTAGTTCCCTCCGTATGAACAGTTAGCAGGTCATGAGATTTCGTCATGCACAAAACAGCTCCCTTTAGAGAACCGTTCACAAGGATCCATTTTGTGAGTGTACTTTTAAATACGTGGTGTACATCAGATGCAAAAGATACCATTTTCATAATTTGCTATCCTTTCATAGTGACAGAGGCACCATTTCAAAACAAGCAACCTAAAACTGAAGCACAGGCCCTACACATGTGGGCAAACTTGACACAGATCATACATCTTTGATGGTATCTTATTTGTTCCTTTTCTTACTTGGATCGTATTACATTATCACTTGCCTTCAGGACACCTATATCAAGTAAAGGCTTTTTGTGGGAGGGGTAGAATTCATAAGTATGGTTGGGCTTCTGCTTGATGCAAATGTTTCTGTAGCTGCAGATCCATGCCTGTCATACATTTTAACACAAGATATACCAACCTTCCTGTTCACCCCACTAAGCTTAGAGCAGATTTTATTCACTCATGGTAATGAAATGTGCTTCCAAGAAAGCAATGCATGATAAAGGGAGTGCCGTGTTTTTGTCTATTTCTCTTGCCACCTAGCAGTAGTATTTCAAGTTGCAGTGTGAGGCACCCCATGAAGTAACCTGCCTACTTTTTGTACCTATGAGATGTGCTGATTCTATATACCTCCATGATCTTCTAATGAGGATGAGGGACATACAATCCAGACCTCTAAATAAGTGCTAAAACCTGTGTGAACCCAAGCATTATATGCTAATTCAATTATAAAACTGGATTACTGTAAGATCATTTCTTACAGAAGTAGTCAAAGGAAGCAGGGATCCATGTATCATCTCGCATCTGAGCTAGTGGAGAAAGTTACCTCAACTACTGAACTGTCTGAATCATTCCGGGATTTTTATGTAATGGCTACAGTAATCTTGTAGTTTTGTGATGGTATGTTTAAAGGTATGCTGTCAGCTCCCATTTGCTCTTCTAAAGACACATACATTCCGAAGCCTTTTCCCATGGTTACTTATTTGTGTAAACCACATTAATCTCTGTGATACTTGAAATTTACTTTATGTTAAATAACTAAAGAAAGTTTTGTGCTACATTTAGTCTGGCCAAGCAGAGCATACTGTGGGCAGCTGTTTGGCTGAAATGTTTACTTCATACTGTCCAAGACAGTTACCTATAACTTGCAAACATGTGGAAGGTTATGAACTTTCTATTTCCTGTAATACATTTAATTTTGACTTCAAAAGGAATTTAGTTAGAATTAAATTTTAATGAGATACAGACCTACTGTCTGTCTTGAATAGGTTGGACAGACTTGAGCGTAAATATGTATGTATAAGCTGTGTAACATTAGCAAAAATTTATTATTGGCTCTTTTTGTGAACTTTTTTTGGTGAACCAGAGTGCTGTGAGTATTTTAGAAGAGATTTCTTGGAGGCACGTGTAGAAAAGGCAACAGAAAGTTGCAGAAGCGGTGATGATGTGTCGTGGGTGGAGATAGAAGGCAATTGTCTGTCAGGAAGCAAAGTTTGTCGAATTATGTCTTTACATGACTCCTAGAAGTTGAAATATTGCTGGAAACCAGACCACTCTAGATACTTATCCTTACATTGACTACATTTCATATTAGATAATGACAGAAGATTTTAATAGTTGAAGATGCCAAAATAGGAATGTTTTGTTTCTGACACTTAGAGACATAACTGATGAAAGCATGGTTTCCTAAATTTTCCCTTTTTTTATCTCCCTCTTGCAGCTTTTGTTTGACTTCAAGCTCCAAGTCTTCAAGTTCCTCTGTGAACTCCCTGCCTTTGCTGTGTCTAGAAATTCATTGTTGTAGACTGGTCTCCATTTTTCATTCAGAGTCAGTTGGTAGTTGAGAAAGGCCAACTACTGGCAATCCCTGTCAGAGTTTTTCTATAACTGCCTCCAGTTTCTCTTGCTGTATGTCTTTGCTTTAAGCTGTGCATAGTGGGTTAGCAACTGTTGTATCAGTGCAATCATATTCAATTCCCTGGAACTGCAGCAAAGTAGAAGGAGTTGTGGGAAAATATAGACTTCTTATATGATGTCTGCCTAAATGAAAATGTATTTTATATGTCGTAGTACTTGCATGAAGCCAGAGGTGGAAAAGAGGAAAAATATTATCCAGTTAATTTCTGTTTTGAATGCAAAAAAGAGTAGTAGCTCATTGGGGATGTATGAAGAAATGTAATGCAAAATAAAGGTAAAACATAAAGAGCACATAATATCTGTTAATACTGAAGAGATCCATGTTAGTCCTATAGTCTTTAATTAGCAAACACTGTACTGACACATTAAATAATAAATTAAAAGCATTTAACTGTTGAGCTACTTGCAGAGAATTTTCAAATGCTAGCAGAAACTATAACACAGCCTCATAAGAAGTCATAGAATCATAGAATCGTAGGGGTTGGAAGGGACCTCTAGAGATCCCCCAGTCCAACCCCCCTGCTAAAGCAGGTGCACCTAGAGCAGGGTGCACAGGAACACGTCCAGGCGGGTTTTGAATATCTCCAGAGAAGGAGACTCCACAACCTCCTTGGGAAGCCTGTTCCAG
>VZSC01004850.1:23406-67703 GCA_013398225.1 Steatornis caripensis
AGCATTGATCAGATCTCCTCTCAGCCTTCTCTTTTCCAGGCTGAACAGACCCAGCTTTCTCAGCCTTTCCTCATAAGAGAGATGCTCCACTCCCCTAATCAACTTTGTGGCCCTCCGCTGGACTCTCTCCAGTAGTTCCCTGTCTCTCTTGAACTGGGGAGCCCAGAACTGGACACAGTACTCCAGATGTGGCCTCACCAGGGCAGAGTACAGGGGGAGGATCTGAAAGATATTTTGGAATCTTAGCCAATTAACAGCTCTACACAATTCAGTATTTAGCCCATGAAAAATTTACATTTTAATCTTTTCTCTCCTTCTTTAAAGAAACACTAGTGTAGAGATAGTACATAAATTTAAGCATCTTTATTATGTATATTTTTCAGTAATTTATTAGCAAAACTTCTAACAAAAATATTCCTGAGACGGATTTTTACAGGCTTTATAACATATTTGAGGCTCACTTTTGTTGTCAGCCAGGACAAAAAGAATCTTTTCTATAATAAAATTTCAGTCATATTTTGAGAAACTTCAAAAATAAAAGCTATTCAGCTGTGATTTTATGTTAACATATTCTCTTGTACAGTGTATCTCTAGGCCACATTTACCAGGCATGAAAACCTGGCAAAAAAAAGAAGAATGACAGTGTATTTTAAATACCAAAAGGCTTTGTGGTAAAATGAGAAACACAGTGACCTTGTAATTTTAACTGACTACTCCACACAGATGCTAAACAAGTACAATTACACAGACCTTAAAATTTTAGGCACCGAATAGTTTCAGCATTTAACATTACAAAGTTACAGGTTGCTTAATTCTCTTAAAGTACAGAATCACACAATGTTTGAGGTTGGAAGGGACCTCTGGAGATCATCTAGTCCAATGCCCCTACTCAAAACAGGATATCCAGAGCAGGTTGCTGAGGGCCCGTCTCCAAGAATGGAGATTCCAAAACCTTTTTGAGCAACCTGTTCCTGTGTTCAACTACTCTCACATTAAAAAAAGTGTTTTCTTATGTTCAGATGGCATCTCCTTCAATTTATGCCCACTGCCCACCTCCTCCACCCTCATCATCAAGCATTTATATTGATAAGATCCCTCTGATCCTTCTCCTCTCCATGCTGAGCAGTTCCAACTCTTTCAGCCTCTCTTTGTATGTCAGATGCTCCAAAGCCTTTGTTATCCTAGTGTTCCTTCCCTGGACTTGCTTTAGTATGCCCATGTTTCTTTTACACAGGGGAACCCTGAGATAGGCGCAGCAGCCCAGGATATAAAGTACAAGTCACATAATTCATTAATCTCATGTACTGCTCCATTGTAACCGCACAGAACTTTTTAATCAACTTTCCAATGAATAACCTTTTATTGCTGTTTGAAAAAAACGTAGGAAATGGAGTGTCAAAGAACTCCTGAACTCTTGTTGGTCCAAAGAATCCTGGGGGGAAGGGAGGGAGTTTGGTTTGGTTTGGGTTTTTTTCAAGTTTCAGAGGAAACAAATGTGTGACCCAATAGGAACTATTCTGCATGGGATTTCCCAGCGCGTCTTGAGTCACATACGTGGGATAAAAATAAAGCAAGAAGACTCTTTCTAGCAACTAGTTTCTTAGCAAAGTGACAGCTAGGAACAATTTGTCATCTCCCATAAAACACTGAGGCTACGTATACGTGACCAACAACACCAACCAGTAAGTATGGATGTGCAGAGCAAAATTTTTGGTGGGCTTGGCAACACATTTTCAGGGTTTTTCTACTTTGAACTAGTCCTAGGCTGGCGCTCATTAACTGAATGATGATTTGCTTCAGGATAGCATTAAGCATGTTACTGAAGTGCATTTCAAGTTGAGTTTCATCCTACAAGAATCCATTTCATGTGTCCCAAGACAGTTTGCGATGCTAACCAAGGCAAAGTAAGTGGAGATGATTGGGATATTCACTTCAAAGGTGTACTCTGATCCAATATAAAACACTCCTTAATATGAACATACTCCAAGGCTCAGCCTTAATTTGATTGTAAAGGCCCAAGGAAAAGAAGTCTAGGTCACTTAATGACCTCTTCTCTTTGAAATGTAGCTTGTAAGGAGGCTTGGGAGGAAATTAATTTATGATGCATCATCTGCTGTTTGTTGTGACCAATAATAATGGTAAGATGCTCAGTAGGAAATCCAGGACTTCTATTTTGCCAGTATTCATTCTTTCTGACATAGTGTTGAATTTTTGGTGTTTCAGATAGAAAGTTTATCTGAAATGAATGAATAACCACATCAGCTGCCATTAGCAGTTAACTGACTAGAAATTCACATAAAGGAAGTGCATATTCAGTGACTTTTCCAAGCCACTAATGTAACTTCTATTCTCTAAGTATTTTTTTTTAATCTGTGTCCTTATTGAAAAGCCACTCAAGTAATGGGTGAGTCTCTACTAACTTCAGTACAGTTCACACCAAACCTGACTTTCCAGACTTGTTCTGCAGATGCATTATACAGGAACAGAAATAACACAAATATAAACAAGAATTTAGAGATGCAAGGAATAAATGAGGTTGCAGAACTCCATACAACTCAGCCCAAAAAAGTAGGCTTTTTGTTCGGTTTTACACTTGTGAATAGTTTGGTATGCTAGGACACAGAACTACATACTGAGAGCAGTAATAAAGTCAGGACTGTACAAAACAGAACTGATATTTATTTACCACCGTGCTCTTGATACCATGAGACTCATTTCTAAAAAAAGGCGTTAGCTTTATTAGTTAGCCGTTTAGTCAATGTGCAGTAACAGTCATTTTTCAACCGCAAAGTGCCATATAAATCTGCCATCTGTATTTCCATTTAATCAGGGAACTCTGTGGATTATGAGATGAGTCAGGATACAAATAGTTTTAAAATGCAAATATTCAAGTATTTAGTATTGCAAGCCCAACATAAATTCTTAGTCAATTTCTGTCATTCAATATTATTTGAAATTTGATAATCTTTAATACTTAACTTTAGCAGTTATTTTATAGTACCGATATTTAGCATGATATTGACATTCAAGGGTATTCAGCAATTTCCTCACAGAGCACGATCTGGAAAGGATGAGCTCACTGTTAGAGGAGAAAGTGAATGGACATGGGAAAGGCAGGTCATTGTTCAGGTTGTTATGGTATTACTTAAAGTCATATAATTAGATAGCATTTCAATATCTCATAAAAATATACAACACAAAGAACAAACTGGAGAGAAAAGCAGAAAGGTAACACAGGTCATGTTTGCTATCAGCCAACATGACCTCTACGTGAGTGTGAGGTTTGGAAGGTCATCTGTCCTTCCCACAGTATTAATCTTAGGGCCTGACCAGAATGAGACAACTGTGACTATGAACAATATTGCAGATAAAGTTACATCTACCTATAGAAACTATTGAAATAGTTCTCATCTTCTACGGAAATTAAGTTTGTTCAGGAGGATGATTTTATAGATGTATGTGCATTAACACACCTACTATCTGGAGTCATGTTACATTTTATTAAAATATCAACACATACGCTACAAGCAGTAAAGTCTGAAATTCTTATCACCTCATGAAACCAATTGGGCTCCTCTGCTTAACTACCATCTGAAAGAGATGTTTCAAAACTTCTCCTCCAAAGTGTCATGACTCCTGGCATCAATAACAGATACTAATTTTGTCTTTATCACAGCATGTTTTCTTCTTTTTTTTCCTTTTAAATCGGTTCTTATTGTTTCTCCCAGAAGTTAATATGATGGACATAGCTGTCTAACAACAGCAATGAATGGCCACGGCATTCTGAGGCTAAGTGGCATTACTATAGATTGGTTTCTAGTAATTGGGTGGGGGCTGTTGAATCTATAGCTCCCTGACTTTGTTGGAAACAAGAAGTTACATTTTTTTTTCTGTATTCCTGCAAGCCTTTTGCTTCCTATCCCACTCTGACACTTGTACAGAATTTTCTGTGAGAGTGAGTTAACTGACCCTTCAACTCATATCAGTTACTACATCTGGAAATTGTTGCTGATATCACCACTGTGTTGCATAATGATACTGTGAGAATTGAAGTACTATGAAAATGAAAAATATAATCTTATTATCTTCTATTTTAATTTCCACTAGAATAGTGGTTTAATTCTGAATATACCATTTTAAAACCACAACTTTAAAAAAGCATGCATCAGTTCTTTCACAGCACTAACATTTTACTAGAATACCTAGATTTCAAATGTGCTTACCCATGAAGGAAGTTATTTTATATGTTTACTCTTTTATTACAAGAGCTTAATTGGAAGTTTGCTCATCAGGCTATGGAAAGTTTAATTAAACTCAATGAAGAAAATGTTGAGAGAAAAAAGCACAAGCTCTTAAATGTGCCATTTTTGTTCTGATTTTACAATGACATTTTTCTCCCTGATTGTTCTATCTCATATTAATAAACAAAACAATAAATACCCACCTCTGGATTCTGCTAATTTAAATATTGCCAGCTTTCAGGCTTAATTTGTATTCTCAGCCTAGCTTGGGTTTTTTAGCATCTCCAAGACAGCCTTGAGGAGCTTTTCTCATTGGAGTTCATATCTCAGGCACATGAAAAATATAATTTATTTACTGCTGTTATTTTTGGATTGGGGAGTGAAACTGCTTGCTCGCTGCGGCATTTGGATCCCCTTCACCAAAGTTAATGGATATAGGTTTGTACATCAACATGAACACAGGGGAATATGCACACCTTCTAAGGAGAAGAGATAAGAAGATACATTCTAAAATGATGTTACTAGATTATTAACTAGAATGATATCTTACAAATGGCATCTGGAAATGAAAGAAATAAGCTAATGGTGCAAGACGTAGGCACTTACCTTGTGGCATTCTGCCCTGCCTACATCCTCTCCTCTTGATGAGTATTTCTCCACTCGATGAGTTAATCTTTTGCTCAGAGAGGGTACATGCAGGGCTGGAATGCTGAAATTTTGCTTAGTCACCTTGCTGAGAGAACTGTTTAACCTTTTCTAGTGTTAAAAAAGTTTCTGTACCAGTGCTTTTCCACCAATAGTAACAACAGCTTAGCCACACACTTTCTCCATCTTTTAACTTAGGGTATGTTGCAGAGGCACACACAAAATAGACAGGGCAGGCACTGAAAATGAGATTTATTCTAACCCAAACTGCTTAGCACTCTGACAAACAATAATAAACCACTATTTGGATGTCATGCAGGAATAATACTGCACAGCTGACTTAAGAATTCCTAAATTTTTGTGAACAAACCTTTAGGATGATGACCCAAAATGTGCAATCACTCACCTATAAGATGAAGGCTCTCAGTCCCAGGGAAGTTACCTTAGGCAGCATCCTGACCCTAGGGGAGAGTACCTGACTGCAGACCTGCTGCTCTGAGAAGCACCAACTCAAATTGGCTCTCCGATGGGGCTCTGTTTATATCCTCCTCGAGTCTGACCTGGGGTCAGTCCTGATGGGTTCGGGCCCCATCCCCCAGGGACTGTGAGCCAGGCAACAGCCAATGTAGGCACGCACGTGAAAAGCAATGTAATCAGGTTTCAACAGCCAGAAAGCCCCGGTCTTTGTCAGGTCTTTCAGAAAGATCTGGTCCTTGTCAGGTCTTTGGCAGGGTGGGTGAATCTGCCACAGGGTGCACCTTACCACTTCCATGGCATCCGTAGATGTCTCCCTTGCAAAAATACTTGGACTAGGGTTAGGCATACAAAGTATCTTTTCAATCTATGGATTGAATGGTGAGAGTTTTCTTTTCCAAGAGATTTATCCTATTGCTCTTCTGGAATATAGAAATATTTCTTTGTTAGTTGCATACTTAAATCTAACCTAAAAAACAAAGTGACTGTAGAATACCCATACTAAAAAGGAATACTGGAAAATATTCTGATCTCAGTTTAGGCCAGTGATAGAATTGGATTTACACTGCCGTGAGACTAGAACTTGAGTCATCGTTTACAAAAAAAGAAGACACTGTCCTAAATCTTCTGTTAGCAGACTACAGATAATTCTCAGACAGCTACAGCCTGCAGACTATATGCTCCCTCCTCCCCTTCCCTTGCAGCAGCATGTAAAAACCTGGAGAGAATTTAGGGATTAATTTAAAAGCCTGAGCTGCAGGGAGAATGGCACGCACCATGGGATAGATAAAAAAACCCCAAATAACTATGTCACACTGATTCTTTAAGCCTGTCTGTCTAGAAGGTAAAGAATAAACCCTCCTTTCAAACCAAAAGGAGAAAAAAAATGACAAACTGAAACAGAAATGGCTTCAGAATACAGGGATCCACCAGCAGCAAAAAACCAAGGAGCTGTTGTCCAGAAAACAGTATATTTATACTAATTTTGGCACTCATTCTCTTAACATTCAACTATGTTGGAGCAGTAGAAAATAAAGTGAACAGTAGAGACTCTAAAAGTGAAATTTTACTTTATTCATACTGGTGTAAATTTACTTCAGTGAAAAAATTTGAGATTTATTATGATGTAGTAAGAGAACTGTCAGTCATATTTTTCAAAAATCTCTTATCTCACATTTTCAAAGAGGTAATTTTTTATACAAGCAGAAAGCACAAAAATGCTGCTGTCATATCCAGTATGAGATGTAGTGAAGAATTCCAAAGTGTGAGAAGTGTAGGAAAAAAATGACAAACTAAAAAGGTGACAGAATTTGCAATAATATTCAAGTGAGAATCATGAGGGAGAGAAACAATGAGTATTTGAAAAACACAAAAAGATTTTATATGTTCACTTTCGCGTGGAACTGGATCTGAGCATCCTTTAGTCTTCGGAACTGGAAAAAGAGGGTGAAAACCAAGAAGATCCCTGGAGAAGTCTTGGGAATGTGTAAGAGAGGAACTGGGAGGCCAAGGCTACTCATGCTGGAAGCACAGTCTGTTCTGATTGCAAAAACTTACTGCAGGTCTCTGTGCTACACTGGGGACTGGAGACCATATGTTTGCCACAAAGGCCAAAAAAAAGCTTGAAAGGAGTTTGCTTCACTTATTTTCAGACCATCTTCCTGGAGAATTCAAGATCAAGAAGAAATGGAAATGCAGCTTCTCAAATGAGCACAGGTCTTTGCTCCAAGCAAAAATAAGATAAACTTTAAAAGCTTTTTGTTACCTCAGTGTTGCTAGAACTTCCAGTATTTGATTATTCACAATAGCTAAGATACACATGTATAGGAGAAAAACAACTTGGTCAGTCCGGACTGCAAACATGTCTGTTTTGTAAGTAGGGGCAAGAAACATGAAGAATTTAACTGTGCCTAAGCAGCAAAATGCTTGTATTAGCCCTGCTTTTGGTTCAGAAGAGAGATGAATACACTCTTGCGTTGAGACTCTGAGAGAAACATTTTTTCAGTGGCACCTGAATAAATTTAAAGTAGCTTTCTCATGAAGGCATCATAGTGCCACAACAGGGTCTTAGCTTATTTTGATCCTTGAAGAGAAACCCCCTAAACATTTTCCTCCTGGTGCAATCTCCACAGAAGACCACAAGAGGTTTTACATTCAAAAACGCATTTTTTATTAAAATGTAGAGTAGAATAATTCACTTTTCACAGAAATAAAAAGAGTGAATAAGACAGAATAGAAATGAGACTGATTTACACAAAAATCTGGTTTTGACCACTGTGGTCCTGCAAGGAAGGTCCTCATTTTAGTACTTTCAGTGACTTCGAGCAATCTCTGGTCTCATCTCTAGCAAACTTTTCTTGCTGTCACTATGAAGGCCTGGCCCTGTCTGTCTGGCCCCTGCCCTCTCACTGGACTTTCCCAAGCTCTCAGCTTTGCTGACCTCTTTCTTGCTCCGTTCTTCTGTATCGCATCTCACAGTCTGAAAGTGTCTCTGCCCTCTGGTAGAGCAATTACACTACAGTAGCAATGTGACTGGGAAAGAAAAGGCTTCTGTTCTCTTCATGGATCTTTGTGAGCAACTCGTAATCTCTTCCCGGTGACTTTAGATGATGAAGAGCATTTATGAGAGGAAGCCAGAGAAGTTGACTTCATTTGACTTGGAGAAGACTCAGGGATGATCTAACGCTGTCTTTAACTACCTAACAGGTGGTTAAGGAAAGGAGAGATCCAGATTCTTCTTGAACATTGTGAAAGAACAGAAGGTTGTGGACATTGCAGCAAGGTAAATTCCAGGTAGTTATAAGGAAAACTTTTTCACCACAAGGGTGATTGAACACTGGAACAGGTTGCCTGGGGAAGTTGCCAAACTACCCTTGGTGATATCTGAAATTGAGAAGGTTCTGAACAGACCGATGTGAATTCAAAGTCAGTCCTGTTTTAAGCACAGATTGGAACTAGATGTCCATTCCAACATTTTAGTTTGCATTTAACTATCATTGAGTTAAAATCAGAAAGGCTTAGGCTGTCGTGTGGAAGACAAGAATTTCCTTCATTCTACTTCTGTTCATAGTACCTGTTCCCAATTTTCTGTTGCCTGATATTCAAATTTCAAGTAAAATATTTTGAAAAATGAACGATTTCATTCAATCCTAATTAAAAATACTGTGTGTGGGGAGGAAGGGAACAGGAAAAAGGTAGGAGTTGAAGAAATATCCTGATGCTTTTATGCTTTCATCCTTGAACCCAGATAAAACTGTCCTCAAAGTAGCTTTAATTCATTAGAAATTTCATGGCAGACTTTTGAAATAATCTCCATCTGTTTTCTTCTGAGCTGCAGCAATGAAGAAGCTAATTTCATAGGTGCCATGTCCACAACTCATATTGAGTAGAGGTGGTCATGATATTTTCGTAAATGTGCTCCTAACATCACATCACTTTGCTTCTTCCTGTTTTTATTTTCCATATTACTTTTCTCTTCCAGGTTTCATTCTAAGTTCTTCAAAGTTCTTGCTGGATATTTTATATCTTTGATAGCTATTTTCCTGCTTCAATTATTTTTAGACTTTCTTGTACACCCTCACTGACCTTTTTTATTCTTTCAGTATTTATTGCTACATGACGTGCATAACCTTTGGATATATGTTAATTTAGCTTTAAACACTTCCTATTCTCTTCTCTGCCTTTTCATCATGTTATTATTCCTTCCAACTTGCCCTGAGAATTTCAGATATTTTTGGGGGGGAATTCAGTTATATACTTCACGCAAATTTCAGTGTGCTATGCTTAACCTAATTCTGCTCATTTCATTAATGCTTAGAAACATATGTATTCAATTAATCAGTCTCTTTTTTTAAGCATTTTTCAAACTGTAGGCAAGAGTTGCTCCTTTAGTTTTTGTAGACGTTAATCCACCTGAACATGAACCCAGCTTGTACTCTACAAGGCACGAATGATGGTGTCCCTGTCTCAGCTGCAAGCCTGAGTTCTGTCATAAGACAATTCATTGTATCAATAATACCTATTATACTGTTTGACTTGTAGTCATGTAGCCCTGCAATATAGTATTGCCTTTGTTAGTAACAGGCCGCAATCTTTGTACTGAGTTCGCAGGGTTTCAGAACTGAGACAACTGGTCTGTCTCAACTTTTCCTAACTTGCCTGCTGCTTTGTTTCACTTGGTTTGGCGGTGATAGCAGTTTCTCTAAGAGACCAGGTGTAGTGATCCTAATGGGAAAACCATTGTACACTGAGGGGTTAGTGATCCACATAACAGTTAAACTGAGTGGGCGCAGGCGTGTGCTGTGCTGTCATGCATTTGCTGTGCTGTCATGCATTTGCAGCGTGACTTTCAGGCCTGTGCTGTGCTGCACATCTCCCCTGGCTCCAGGATGAATGTAGCCGACTAATTGTAACAGAGGAGTGTGTGGGCAGCTCCCACTGGGATATTACATCCTCTGCGTGTCCTTGCCTTTATCTAGAAGTGCAGCAAGAAGTTCTCCTGTGAACACCTTTTTTATCTAACAGTACAAATAACTAATAGAATTGTTTTCCTTTAAGAAAGTCCTGTAAGAGTTCAAATTACTAAAATGACATAACCGTTCCATGGATAGGACCTTAACAGCATGCTATGCCCTGATTGGAGCCCATTTGATGCTACACAACCCAGAGTTCCGAGCACCCGAAGGGATGCAAAATTATCTACACTATCCTTTTTATCTTTACAGTGTTACCTGCAGTAAATAGTATAAGACATACTTTGCAAAATTTGAGTGTCTTACTCACATCAGAATGAACCAACACCTCCTTGAGGCAACACACCGGAAGCCTATAGCTAATTTATTTTGCTTTTGTTTATCTTTGCGTATTATAACCACAGTTTTATATAGATAGCTGTAACAAGAGGTTACTCAATGCATACAATAAGGTATTTATGACTTTAACATAATGACATAAAGCAGAGAAACGCAGGCCTGGTATAAACGCAGTGGTCTTTAGAAGTGGAAACACAGGATACAGAATATCGAAGTACAAGCATTGGGTGATAAGAGATGAGGCACAAGCTCGGTGCTGAAGCCTCATAGATACAAACTACTTACCCATGGTCAGTCAAAGAAATGGAGCTTTTGAGCTGGTTAAAAGGCGGTTTTAGGGGTAACAGAGAGAATAAAGAAGTAATATCTAGCATATATAAAAGACACCATATACAGTGAATTTGGATATAGCGTGGAGCTTCAAACCAGTGAAGAAAGGTGTAAAAGTGCATTAGCAAGCATATATAACTGCCTCTAAGTGGATCCTAGACTTAGCAAGAAGCCATCAACATCATACTTCTCCTGGTGAAGTACTACATGTGGTTGACAAATTCCATAAAACTCTACCCAAGATGAAATCACCAATCTTAGCACCTCAAAGAGCAGGGGAAGGAGGAGCAGCTGAGAAGTGTGTGTAGAACAATTCTGACTGAATTGCTATTCCTTCTTTTTCTGTAACAATTAGATCTGGGCTAATAGTTATTAGATACATAATATTTCAATTACACTAATAATTTATTCCTGGCTTTACTTATACATACTTATACATGTGCTTCCTCTTAGTCTGTAAACAAGGTTTTGAGCGTAACAGATGTATGCATTTTACCTGTCTTGATTTTCAGTACAGCTTATTTTCCAAAACTGGCTATGCATCAGTAAATGTGCACACCTTTTCATTGCAGACACATGTTTTAGGCAGTGCCCCCCATGTTTAAGCTTTGTGTAATATAAGTTAACAGGCAACATTTCAGGCTTTTTTGTTGTTGATGTTGTTGTTGTGGTTGTTCTTTATATTAAGTATGTACTTAAGTGCTTTTTCTGCCAGTGAGCTACATCACCTCCCCTCTCTAGGGATGCAAATGGTATCAAAACATACTTCCAAAACTGCAGCAGTCTATTAAAAAAACCTGCAGCAGTCTAGTACAAAACTGCAGCTACAGAGAGTAATGTTACACAGCAGCAGTGTTGAGTTACACTTATAAAAAAGGAGCAAATAGTATGTGAAATCAGCAAAATACACTCAAATCTATTTACACTTCATATGTACACAAAACATTAAGGAAAAATTCCTCTAATGCTGCAGGTCACATCCTGGACTGGTGTAGCAGAATGTTACCTACATTTCTAATGCTGCAAAACTGCCTGTCAGCATAAGAGGCCGCTGGATATAAAGAAAGGCTCATAGCCCAACAGGCAGTGTTCCTTTCATGCTCCCTTCTTGCATTGGGTTTGCATGGCAAAGTTTTGGGGGTGGAGGTCTACAGGGGTGGCTTCTGTGAGAAGCTGCTAAAATGCTAGAAGCTTCCCCTGTGTCCAATGGAGCCAATGCCAGCCAGCTCCAAGACAGACCCACTGCTGGCCAAGGCCGAGCCCATCAGCAATGGTGGTAGCGCCTCTTGGATAACATAAGATGGGGAAAAAGTTGCTGCGCAACAATTGCAGCCAGAGACAGGAGTGAGAAGATGCGAGAGCAACAGCTCTGCAGACGCCAAGGTCAGTGAAGAAGGAGGAGGTGCTCCAGGCCCTGGAGAAAAGATTCCCCTGCAGCCTGTGTTGCAGGCCATGGTGAGGCAGGCTGTCCCCCTACAGCCCATGGAGGTCCATGCTGGAGCAGATCTCCACTTGCAGCCCATGGAGGACCCCATGCCAGAGCAGGTGGATGCCCGAAGGAGGCTGTGACCACATGGGAAGCCCGTGCTGGAGCAGGCTCCTGGCAGGACCTGTGGCCTCGTGGAGAGAGGAGCCCACGCTGGAGCAGGTTTGCTGGCAGGGCTGGTGACCCCGTGGGGGGGCCCACGCTGGAGCAGTCTGTTCCTGAAGGGCTGCACCCCATGGGAGGGACCCACACTGGAGCAGNCAGGAGTGAGAAGATGCGACAGCAACAGCTCTGCAGACGCCAAGGTCAGTGAAGAAGGAGGAGGTGCTCCAGGCCCTGGAGAAAAGATTCCCCTGCAGCCTGTGTTGCAGGCCATGGTGAGGCAGGCTGTCCCCCTACAGCCCATGGAGGTCCATGCTGGAGCAGATCTCCACTTGCAGCCCATGGAGGACCCCATGCCAGAGCAGGTGGATGCCCGAAGGAGGCTGTGACCACATGGGAAGCCCGTGCTGGAGCAGGCTCCTGGCAGGACCTGTGGCCTCGTGGAGAGAGGAGCCCACGCTGGAGCAGGTTTGCTGGCAGGGCTGGTGACCCCGTGGGGGGGCCCACGCTGGAGCAGTCTGTTCCTGAAGGGCTGCACCCCATGGGAGGGACCCACACTGGAGCAGTTCCTGAGGGATCTCTCCCTGTCCTTATCCCAATGCAAGAGCCTTTTGTTGTATTTTCTCTCCCCTGTCCAGCTGAGCAGGGGAGTGACAGAGCGGCTTTGGTGGGCACCTGGCATCCAGCCAGGGTAAACCCTCCATGCCTCTCTATAGCCAACAAATGAAGTATTTTGAGAATGTCCTCAGTGACTCCCCTTGCAGTCCTTAGCTGTCAGGAGACAGGGAAACCGGTAGCTACTCTGACTAGTGGGAGGAGATACAGCAACATAGACTGAAAAACGGTTGATGGGCTTAAGTTCGTATTTTGCTTTCCCTGGCACCCATGGCTGAGCAATACTTGTCATGCAGCTTTCACTCCAGTCCTATTTGTTCTTCTTATAAACCTTTTTGATTTTTATTATATACTCAGAGCTATGGTCCTCAGTGTCAAATTCATGCTATGACTTAGTATCTTACTCGTTCTCTGAAAACAAGTTATCACCTAACTTGTCTTCATTACCCTTTTTGGTGTATATAGAGTGCAAACACGGCATATGTGTGTTTGAAGGTATGTTTGTACTTACAAGTATGTACTTACACGTAGTAAATCCTTATGAACAGCCAGTACTTAAAAAGTAAATTCTCAGCCAGTTATTCTGTTTCCAAATATCTCCCATCCTCCAGTCTCATGTGTTCTTTTTTATATGCTACTCATATATCTACTAAATCATTCAACTTCAATTAAATCAATTACAAATCCCCTCAGTGCCCTAATTAGTGAAATATACTTAACCAGATCTATCAATAATTATTTTGAACATTTCATAATATCACAGCTAGAAAAACACTCAAGTGAAAACTAATTAATTGCTATCAACAAAATAAAGAGATCCTTACATCTCAAATACCATCACACACACATAATTAGCTACTAGATTTTAAATGGGTAAATTACATGTTTAGAAAAAAAATCTCAAGAAAAAGTTGAGTGTTACCTGTGAAAACATTTTTACCCTGCTGATATGAAAAAACTTCTTACTTATTCTGTGTTTTCTGATGCCAAGGCATTGCACTTAACACAAAAGCAATTAGGTCATAGTTTACTCAAGCGAGAAGAAAAATAGTTCAGAAATCTCTTTCTCTTACAGTTAAATAAAGAGCCATTATGAAAAAGCAGGTAGTAATATAGAAAGAAACAATAGATAAAACAATAACTGCAATTGGTGCAATTGCGCAGGCATTGTGTGTAGTGGCTTTGCAGGAAAAATTTGGGTATGTGAGCCAGAAGTTCTATACCACTGGCAATGTGAGTGTTTGACCACTAGTAAGACTTGTCACTTGTGATTTTTGTTACAGATAGTGTGAAAGTGACTGACTGTATTAGCTGAGGGCACTGAAAGGGTTGAAGTATGTCCTGGTCTTATGAGAAAGAGAGTCTCATAATGATTATGATGCAAACAAAGACTAGTGTATTAAATTGCATATTTTGGTAGGATTGTGATTAATGAGAAATAGAATTTATTGCTATTAGAAACATTCACCTAGGAATAGATAGGTTAACAAATGTTCAGGCTTCTTTGTGAAAGTCAGAGAGATTTCACTGAAGTTAATACAGTCCTTAACAGATTTCAATACTATTAAACCAAAATGTTCCTGAAATTATTATTTTTGTGCCCGCATCTCTTAAAGTTCCTTATTAGCCTTCCTGGTTCCATTTCTATTAACCTCTGAGGGCATAAAAATGTTTTACCCAAAGATAAATTATGGATCAATATTCTCTGGCCCCAGTGATTTAACTGGGGAGGAAAGGGGAGGGAGTGTGGAGAGAACATTTCTTTCAGAAGAAGAATGAAGCAATATTCATTTAAAGAAATGTATCTGTCTCAAAGCCCCCAAAATTGCAATGTCTTCCAGTTCCAGTGCATCCTTCCTTGTCTACTGACACATCTGCCTGGTGGAAAATCCTCTTTTCCATCAAATCTGTTCCCACAAAGAGACAACAAGTTACAACCAGATTGTTTTAAAGCAGGTATTGTATAGGGAGATTCTGAATTATTGGTCAAAGGAGACTATAGTCCAATAGTGACATTTTCTAGCTTAATTAAAACTTACTTGTCTTCCTTCACTTCTATATTGTTTTTCTAATTTAATTTTGCTAATTACCATTCTTTTTTAATCTCAATTAAATTTGCAAGCTTTTCCCACTTGAACACCTAGCAGATGAAATATGCCATTGAACACTAACATAGTTACTTATCTGGGAACGAATTCTGTCACTGAGTTGTGCAAAAGAGCTATACAATGTGACATTTGTATGCAAATTTAATAAAAAATTGACCATAACTCACTCAGAACAGAGTACTTGGACAGTGATAATTACCTAATTAACAAGACTGGTGGAGGAAGATAACATTAAAGATGTACAGTATTGTATATGAAAATAGACTGATTGGCCCTAGGCTGAGACATATTTCAGATTTCTTTGAATAGCTTCCTGTTTGTCAGTAGTGTTTATCCAAGATGATGTTAATATTAGAACTAAATATATAAGCGTGAAGCCGAGTCTGAGTATGTTACTCGTTAGGACTTTTCACTCTTAATTTAAAGGACTGTGTGATAATTTGATTTTATATTTGACAATCCATAGCAATTGAGTTGTCCGATTATTTATAAATGAGAATACGTAATAGAACTGATCTTGCTTCCACTTGCAATAATTTTGCGCTGGAGTAATACAGTGGATAAACATTGTATAGAATGTCATTTGCTTTTTACAGTTTACAACACTGTCCTTATCCATCTTCACATAAAAAAGATTAGGAATATAAAATGTACATCTAATTGATAAAACCCGATTGACAATTTTCATAGTTTAAGCAAATCCCAGAAAAGTGAAAATTTTCCTTTCGAACTTTCTTCGAGCAATGACAGCCTGAGACAAAACTTGAGATGAAATGTGAAATGGGACAACAGCTCACTAAAAGGAGATCAGATTAAACATTAAACACATTTGATGAGGTAAGCATTGATTCATCATTAATTTTTTACGTAGGGAAACTTTTAAACAATTGTAAATGGTTCTGGTCCCTAAAAAGTGGAGACCATTTTTTTTCCATGGATTTCAAGTGTTTTCTGAGCATAACACCTAACTCCAGTTAATCATATAGTTAAGTTTTGATTTTATTGTTGCAGGAATGGGACTACACTCTGGAGGAAAGGATAAAATAAAAGAAAATAAGACTTTTTTTTTTTTTGCTGCGTTAAGAATGCTAAGATGCTCTCAATTTTTCCTCATGGGGAGATTTTTTTTCAATCTCCCAGTTTGAAAATGCATTCTTGTGCACCATTACAAACTGTAGTTTCTCTGCATTGAATCTTTTGTATTTCATACAGCATAGTCCTATTGAAACTGACCAAGGGTATCTGAGAATCTAAAATCTCCTGCCATTCTCTACTGCTACTGCAAATCCATCATTTGCAAATCTGAAGAAAACAATGGTGGCAGTACCCCAAAGGAGGAAACTTACTCCATTAGCTTCTATGGAAATTTAAAGTTTTCTAGTGACATGCCACCCATATATATTATAAACCATTATGAGAATCAATTGTTATTATTTACAAAGGAACTCACTTGGAAAAGTTTTGAATGAGGAAAATATACATTTTTTTACACAGTCCTGTGTAGATGTTGTTATATTAAAGGGAAAAGGATCAAAATCCTGTAATTTTTTCTGTTATCATGTCTATTACAGTATATATTATGCATTATGTATCTGACTGTCTTGTAAATTGGAGTGGGGTCCAATCCTAGTAGTTCTGTTACTATCCACTTAAAAATCAATGCAAGTTTTTTTACATTCAGTGCTCCCTATCTAAAAAAACAGAGAGGAGAAAGAAGAGGAAAAGGACAAAGAAAAAGGAAAGGGAAAAAATAAAAAAATAAAATAAAAATAAAAATAAATCAATTGGTACATCAGAAAATCTCTAGTGAAAAAAATGCCATTAAAGGCACTAGAGTATACTCATAATAAAGTATCTGTAAGTAGCAGAATGTATATAAGTCTAAGATGAAGGGTAATTGACACTGATCTACTCCTAGCAAAGCTGAGCCATTCCATTGACCTGATCACGAACAGGAATCAGGAATTCATAGCATCGCTGTTTCAAGTTGAGTATGAAATTACGGATAATAGAGAAAACAGTGGAAATGCTGAGTTTGCTTTTTAAAAGGAAATAGTTTGATAAAAAAGGGAAAGTCTGTTAAAGAAACTAAGGACGCATGGGAAAGAGTTATAAAGTCACTGACAAAAAATTAGTAATTAATTTCTCCAGTTTAGCAGCATAAAAACATGTTTGTGAATATAATCAATAAGGTATTATATAAAACCAGGCATAAGGAAGAAAAATTTGCAAATGTCAGTCTTTTTAAGAAAATCAAGAGTGAAAAGGAGTGTGAGGAAGCTTAAGGAATCACAGAAAAATTAATAAAAACAACCATGATGTCAACCTATGTAGCTTGCACAATGATATGAAAAAGCTGAACGACTTCTGCAGATTACGTAAGAACAGTTTTAAAATAAAGAGAGGGAAAAATGGTTCTCAAGTAATTAAATTAGTTCTTCTTAACCGTTTGAATTCCAATTGTTTCTGAAAGATCAAATGCAGAGTGAATTTTTATGGAGAATGGAGAGAAATCAAAAAGATGTAGCAAGCAGGCATTAACCATACACATTGTCAAGGCTAACATTACAAAAAAAAAAAAATCAAAGCAACCAAATAGTTTTGTAGTCAAATCAAAGTCATGATTAAACTGTCACTGAGTTAAAGGCAATATTATTTTAAGTAGTAGGACAGATAATATAATGAACTACAACCAGGTAATTAGAGCACAGAAACAGAAGTTTGAAAATTTCAGTATTTCACCCACTCCACCCCTTTGTTCAAGGCCAGATTAACTATACCTTCTTGACAGATGTATTGCTAGCCTGTTAGTAAAGACATCTAGTACTGGAAATGCCAGGCAATCCATCCCAGTGCTTCCCTATACTTCTTACTATAATATTTTCCTTCGTTTCTAACCTAAATCTTTCTTGCTGCAATATGAACCCATTAGTTTTTGTCCTATTCATCATGGTCATGAAGAAGAGATTGTTCTTTCCTCTGCAGTAATCTTTTTTGTTTGTTTTTACATGTTTGAAATCTATGGCCTTATTTCCCATCCTCCTCTCTTCTTGATGTTAAACAACAGAAATGAATTCCATTTTCTTTCATAGATCACATTTTCAAGCCCTCTTGATTATTGTCATTGCTCAACACTGCAAGAAATCTACATCTTTCCCGGAATATTGTTTTCCCTTTGCCTTACTAGTAATTGCATTGCCTTGCATCGTGTGCTTTATAGGCCAAACTTCTAGGCCATACAGCCTAGAATGGTATTGAGGAAATTGTTCACTTTTTGTGCTGTTTTGCATAATGTGTCTAGTTCACAGCTAGCTTGTAATCCAATAGACCTAGAAATAATTTTCTGCTGAAGTTTTGGCCTGTTGTTCCTCTTTGTGTATTTGTTTAACTGACTATTTCTGACTAGGATCATTGCACTGAATAGCACCATGGTTTTAAACAGACCATCTTTCTAATTTGTTAGAACAATGCTGACCTCAGTGCATGTTTTCTAATCGTGTGCACCATTATTGGTATCATTAATAAATTAAATAAGGTCTGTCTCTATTACACTGAATATATGACTAGACCCAAAACCAGAGTAGGTCTCTTTAGGATCTTACATGGTAGATCTTAGATCATACAGTTCTCCAAACAGTTTGTATCCATCTTCTAATGCTTTCACTTAGATATCCATAACAATGTCATCGAAAGAGTGTCAAAAATCTTTATTGTATTCAAGATTTAGCTTGTCTACTTTTCCCTTTACCCATAAGACTTGGAAGCCTGTCACAGGAGGACATCTGACCGGGTTGACATGTTTGGTTCATTACAAATCCCCATTGGCCATTACCACCTCCTTACTCTGGCCTAAGAATTTCCAAACAGTTTGATTGCTTTACTCTCCAGCTGATATATAAAGAATCAGATTATTTAAGTGTACCGGGAGACTGAAAGAAGCATATGGTTTACTTCAATACTACTGCTACCTAAAAATGTCTCAGTCAAGACAGACAACCTCAGCTGTGAAGCATTTTTGTTTTAGATCCTAACTAAAATATTTGGCTTTAAGGAAATTATTTATTTTTCTTATAGTTAAAACTTAGCATCATTAAATCTCAGTAGTATTGATTTTTTTTTACTTCCTTTAATCTCTCTCATGCATAAGGCAAAAAAAAGCAAAATTATTTTATAACAGAAGTAGTTACGTCACATTTATGTATTACATGGTAGTAATCCAATTTTTTTCTTTTCCTGAATTAAGAAAATACTTAGATTTGTACCACAGCTGTGTTAGATTTGAGGGTTACTTAATCAACTGCAGCCATTTTCCAACAACAGACACTTGCATTCAGTCTTGACATTCACTCTCAGAAGAGCTCAGGAAAAATGAAAACATTGAGCGCCTCAACATGATACAGAAAAGGAATGTTTAAAATATGTGTTTCAGAGTCTGGTGTGGTCTTTCTCATGGATGTGAGAGTTGTGACCATAATGGCTGCGCTCTTGTGGTGGAAAGGCTTGTCTTAACTGCGTCCAAGCAAGGTCTTCAGCACTAGGTCTTTGTATCTATTGCCTTGTAAGAACTGAGATTAGGATAATTTACCTCTTATTTATCCATAGAAGTCCATCGTATAACATTTATAATCTCATTCATTCATGGATAGCACATTTCCAATTCCTCTTGATTTTGTTCTGATACTAGTTTTGAAATATTTAGAAGTACATACAATACTGAAGAGATAGCTACAATGGTCTGGGTTTCTTCTAAAAAAATTGAATGTACTGAAATCCCATGTAAAAGGTCATCGTCGCTTTAAGAAGTCAGTATTTGCATGCGTTTATTTCAGTAATACACCCTCACAAATCCATCAGTCACAGGCCAGACAGAATATACTCTTGAAAATTTTCAGTGCAGCTAGAAAACTGCTGTTTTAAAAAAGTAATAGTATATGATGAAAGTTATTCTGAGCAAGAAGTCAGTTATAACACGTAGTCGTATGGGAGGTTGGCAGGTTCTCTCCAATAAAAAAATACTTTCTAATTGTAAGCCTTTAACTCCTGGTTTAACATGACCCAGAATATGAATTTTGTTCCAGCAATCTGCAAGATGCTAATGTCACTAAGTGTTACAGTAAAAGATTTCTTGATCTTCACTTCTAATTTATTTCCCTGTGAATCGCAGTGTACATAATTCCATAAGCCATCAACAGAAGAAAACACTAATATCTGTTAAATCTGTCAACACCACCTCACTGTCATTATCTTGATTTTCCTGTTGTTTTTTTTTTTTTTCTATCCATTGCCTAACCATTTTGGGGAAAAAAACAAGTAGGTGATCAACTAGTCTGGGTATCAAGACAGCTCTGCTAAATTTTTGAACTTGTATCATCTCCCCAAAGTTATTTATAAATGTAACTCCCACTTTGGAGTTTAATTCAGAAAGGAGACAATGTTCTACTTTGCAAGTGTGGTCTGAGGTTACATATGTTAGAGATTATGAAGCAATTCACTACCGTGATACTGGAGAAACTGATACATCATATGAATGTGATGGACAAATAATATATAGAAAAATATGAAAAAAATATTTGTACCTTTTAACTAGTTGGAAGTAAAGGAGAAAAATGAGAAATACAGATCTTAAGGTTGAGGATGAATCTCTCGGTCTTACAAGCAGTGTAGCATGTATCTTGATACTTTGGGGGAGGAGAGGAGTGTGAACCACATTTGCAGGCAAAGTTAGAATATATCCACCACAGCAATGTAGTGCAAGCTGTGATTTGGGGCCAGGCTTTTCAGGCCACGTGACCATAGTGTCAACTTGCAGCTCTATCCAGATGCCTTGCGAAGTTGAAGTCATTCATGTCTACTCTGCTCTAGCTATTCTTCAGCACAGAAACATACCACCTACAATTTCAAGTGGCACTTTCATGGGCCTAGTTTAATGCAGATAGAAATGGATAATAAAAGAACAGCCACATCAAACCTATGCCCAAGTATTGGCTACTGGCACACTTCTTCCTTTAAGGTTGAATCTACTGTCCCTCAAGCCGTTCCTTTGTTTCTCGGAAGGTTAGTCAGCATTTGGTCTATCTGTATCATCAGGGTGAGTGCTAGCATTTCTCATTCAGGCCAGCAAAAAACCACGTCAGACTAATTTTTACAAATTACTGTGCAAATTACTTAGCAAAGGCTGAGAGACCTGGGTCTGTTCAGCCTGGAGAAGAGAAGACTGAGAGGGGATCTGATCAATGCTTATAAATATTTCAAGGGCAGGTGTCAAGAGGACGGGGCCAGGCTCTTCTCAGTGGTGCCCAGAGACAGGACAAGGGGCAACGGGCACAAACTGTAGCACAGGCAGTTCCACCTGAACATGAGGAGGAACTTCCTTACTGCGAGGGTGACAGAGCACTAGAATAGGCTGCCCAGGGAAGATGTGGAGCCCCCTCTCTGGAGATATTCAAAACCAGCTTGGAAGCATTCCTGTGCAACCTGTTCTAGGGGCACCTGCTTTAGCAGGAGGGTTGGACTAGATGATCTCTAGAGGTCCCTTCCAACCCCTACCATTCTGTGATTCTGTGATTCTGTGAAACCTATACAAATACACAGGGTATATAGCTTTGTAATGTTATTTTAAGGTCATGTAGGGTAGGCTCATATTTTTAAAATATAGACAATTTAAAGTAGAAGAGATTACTAATAGTCCCCTCTGTAATGTGAACTGAAAGTAACTGGAGCCACTTCAGAACCATGTCATAA
The DNA here is from genome assembly GCA_013398225.1 of Steatornis caripensis. Taxonomy (NCBI): domain Eukaryota; kingdom Metazoa; phylum Chordata; class Aves; order Caprimulgiformes; family Steatornithidae; genus Steatornis; species Steatornis caripensis. The sequence goes on from VZSC01004850.1 coordinate 44,960, forward strand.
GTGTTTTGCTCTCCATGTAATGTATTAATGTAAACAATTACAAAAGATTCCAAAGTTCCACCAACTTACAGAAGGACAGCTTATTCATGGCTTAAACCAAGGAGAGCAAGGCAAGGATCTCTTCCTACCCCAAAACCCCCTACCTGGATGCATACATACAATGCACGCCTCTTTCCACGTATCGTGCTTTTAAATGAGGTAAGTTGGCTGCCATTGTGCGGTATGTAAATGTGCCCCTTTCTCCTCTTGCCCTCATGCAGCTTCTTCTACATGTTCCCTCCCCCTTCCCTGCAGCAACTCTAGCAGCCATCCCAACACGGACACCCTTTTTCACTAGGTTAGTGAACTGAAATAGCAGGATTCAGCAGGCACAGAAGACTGCCGTAAATAGCCATTAGGTTGTCTGTATGGGACTTCAGCCTCAGATAAACTCCAAACCATTTCCCTATTAACCAGGCTCTTCCATTCCATCTGGGTTCTCTCTGCAACAAATAGCTGTTAAAAGACAGCAGATGGACTCCAGAGCAATAATTTTGGTTTTCCCACAAGAAGCAGCGATTATGGCCTAGTCTGGGTTAGGAAAGAGCTTTACTTCAGCACCGCTGCATGGAAAGAAATGCTGCTGTTTTACACTGAAAGTTAGGAACAGGGGATGTGAGAGGAAATAACCTGATGTGCTGCACCATGCTAAGGTATCCTCTATTACACTGACATTTTCTTGAGCTCTCTCTCACATACAAATTACTCCATTAATTGTTCAAGCCACCATCACACCGTTCGCAATTTGTTAAATTATGATTCTTGATCGAGACTAACTATAACTAATTATCTGATTATTAAAATAGTAAAGTACAAGCTTTTCTATTATATAGAGTAACTTTATCGCTTATTATATAAAGCAGCAAGTAAAAAAATCTATTTTAGTGTAGCTAAGAAAGTAAAAGATACTCAATAGCACTCTGGAAGACACTAATCGGAATCAGTCACAAATTTGTAATTGATCACCAGAGCCTGAAGCTTCGCTAATCAGGCATTACAAGTCAAATAACCTTTCTCCTTTTCTTTTAATTAATGCTGTGCACTTTCTTTACAGTTAATTGGATAGTACATATGAAAATAAATTTTTGTTAGGGGTAATAACATTACAATACTTAGTATGTACTAATGAAGAGATCCTGACATGCATGATAAAGAAATACTTTGCAGCAAAGTCAACTTAGTTTATGGTATGGAATCTACATACACAATGATTTTGTAGAAATTGTAAGAGGAATTTAGGTTTTGCTCAGTGTTTCCTTGGTTTGTTCTCTCCGCCTGAGGTAAGATGTTAGTGAGATGATTATAACTTCAGTGTCTGCAGCTGTGCCAGAGTATGTGAGCCATACAAATGGTAGGGGCAGACACCTCTGTCATCTTGACTTGTTACAAGGCATCCAATAGCAATCAAGCCGGGGCACGTAAGAGAGGCTGTGAGATCTGCCTTTACTCAGTCTTAAGAAAAAAAGATTTTACTATCGCCAGGAACTGCCTAAGGGGGGAGAGACACGATGAAGACAAAGACAGACTCTTCTCAGTGTTGCATAGTGACAGGATGAGAGGCAGCAAACAAAGCTTAGACAATTAAGAGACCAGGAAAGGCTTTTTCATCATGAGATTGGCCAAATTCTGTTACAGGTTGCCCAGAGAGGCTGCGATTCTCCATCCTTGCAGATATTCAAAATGGGGCTGGACGTGGCCCTGAGCTGAGCAACCTGATGTCCCTTGGCTGTGTAGGTAGTTGGGCTACAGACCTCCAGAGGTCCCTTCTAACATACCTGTTTCTTCCACGCAAGGAAAAGATGACCCTAAGTTCAAAGCTGAAAGTGGAGTGATTTTACCCTTTGTGGCAGCTGAATTCTCATAGTGCCTATCCCTGTACAAGCAAAAGGTAAGCTAATGCTGAGGCTTCAGCTCCTGCTGGGTGCTGCGGGAAAAGGAACAGGTACCAGCAGCCTGTGGGAAAGTCCAGGAGTCCCAGAGCAAAGCACAACCTTTAGCAGCTATTGAGTTGCCCTAGAACAGCATTTCTGTGCTTCTGCTAAGCTGATGCTTTTTTTTTGAACAGTGTACTGCAGAGACACCTGCTCAATTAATCTTGCAGAGAGGAGATGGATTTTCTAATTCCTTTAATCTATAGCAGTAGCTTTCACCCCAGGCAAATGTGCTGTTTATCCTGCTCTCTTTTCCCTTCTAATTTAGGACTTTAAATAATGCCACACTTGCCGAGATGTTTTCTAAAGCCTTAACAGACAATGAAGTATGACTAGTATTGGGCAAAAAAATACTTATACACAACAGAAATCTGTTTCTGTTCATAGTAGTGGTAGTAGAAAATAAGACTTTACAATAAGGAAGAACTTAATTCATTGCCTAATATATAGTCTGATGAGAAATGTAAATTTAAAGGGTGAAGTCAGGGAGTACTGAAATTGTATGAATTCACGTATTGACATTGTTTATTTTTATGAATGTGTGTATATTTCTATATATGTATGTGTATATATTATTTACAGAGATAAAAATGTTTCCCCTCTAGAAACTGCGCTCTGAAGAAGTAGGTGTAGAAGAAAATGTAGATGCATAATGATGACAGGCAAAGTGGAGTGGGCAAGGAAGAGAAAACATGGAAAGTAAAAAGACTTTAAAAAACAATGGCAAACTCTAATTTCCAAGTTAATGTAGTTTCCTTTATCTTTTTCCTTCTACAGAAGAAAAAAACAAACTATGTAAGTATTTTTCTAAGGCTGAGCTACTGGCTAAAATTAATGAGATGATAATCAGATTTTAAATTAGAAACTGTCCTCTCAAGAGGAGAAGAGAATCTTGTTTGCAATGAATTTAGATGGTAAGTGGGGAAAAAAATTATCTTACTAGTGTTTGTGTCCAGTCCTCAGAGGGCTCAGGAGCCTCAATTTTTATTTGTTTTAATGGCAATGGGAGATATTAAGTGCTTTGTGGGACTGGATTCTTTCAGTATGGTATGTATAAAGCAGAGTAGCTTTGATATAAACAAATTAATTCTGAACCATCTAAATCAGTAAGTCCTAATATGCTTAAAGAAACCTGGAAATAGCTTAAGGTTAACTGATAATACTTAGCGTTACACGTGACACTGATGTATAGTAATTTATTTAGGCTCTGGATCGGCAGGTTTTTTGCCAGAATAGCTTACAAAATTCTTTGAGTCATTGACTTCTGAGAACCATGCTTGTTTCAAATTAATTATATACCCTGAAGGTTAAGTTTATCAAACAACTCCTCTCCACTCAGTGGTAGTTATTTCCCATTTAGTAATGTCTCCTCAAGTGCCAAGAATTTACAACAGAATTAATAGATTTGGGACATCATTAACATAAACATTTTAAAATTGGGTGGATTTTTTTTTTTGCTTTTTGTAAATATATATAAACATGTTTTTTACTATGAGTTTAAAGGTTCAAAATCTGCTCCATAATTTCTATTAATTTTAGTTTGAAGCAATTCTTTAAGTATGATGAGTGGGAGAATGTCTCCTATAGCCTTTGAGGAGGAGAAGATAGTACCAGAAATCCCTACCAACAGATTTCTATCATCTGTCCATTTATGTCCCCATGTATAGAAATAACTTCATGGGAAGGGAACAACAAAGTCAATTAACTTAATCATCCAGACTACCCTACTTACCCTGCTTCCTCTAGTTTAGATAAGAGTAGTTCCTGCTCCTTCTAACGCTCGTATAGTAACACTGCTCCCTGTGTCTGTCTCCAGGCCTTGAGTTTGGTTTCAAAACTAGTTATTTCTACCAGGTTTTGTAGTTCATGCTGACTTTCCTATGGGTGTATTTCTGTTATCAAAGAGGAGAAAGATGCCAGGCTTAATGAAGAACAAATGTCAGTTTTTTCTGTGTGCTCCCTGATTTTATTTTATTTTTCTACATGTGTTATACCTAGCCAAGACTCCGTAAGGGGAGAAGAATTCAGAGTTTAGCTGTCTCCTCTTTGCAAAGCTTTACCAGTCCAGAGATTGCACCAGCTTTCATAGCAACACAGTTACACAGGCAATAGTGACAGTGGTATCCACACAACAGGTAAACATACGGATGATATTCAGAAAGATCAAAAGCTTGATGTTGCAATGTGACAGCAATACTGCTCAAAGGTGTTGCAGAAGGTATGTTCTTTAATTCTCCCGAACATGTCACTATCACAAGAACTGTTATAAAAACTGACTAAGGTGAGATACCTAGAACAGTGTCCCTAAGAAAGCATGCCATAGGATACTATAGTGTGAGGAGAGGAGAACATGTTTTATTTGCAGTGAGATGATTATTAATACCACGTTGTATGCTCTTAAATTGTGTTAGAGTGATGCTTGAGAAGAAATGTAGAAGTAAGAATGTTTGAAAATGCATTAAGGAATATTATGTATGTATAAACAGTAACTTCATTGCTATAGGTAGTTTAAGAACTGTGAATGTCGTAGCTCCATTACTGCTGTGCTTTCCACTGGTAGTCCATCATAAAGTTGAATCTTGTTTCAGATAATGATACAATAACGTATATAAAAAAAAAAGAAAAGCAAAAAGGCTTTCATAAGTAGGAAAAAAGTTGATTGTGTACTTCAGATAGGAGCTGAACATAAATAATTAAATACAGGTACTTTGTCATCAGCATGAAACCTGGGGACATTTTGAAGAAGATCATGTTTTCAGAAAGATTAAATAGAATTAATGTTTTAAGTTATATCCTTTCTATAAAATTTGATAAGATAGTAAAGAGCCTTACAGCAGGATAAAATTCACCATTGAATGCTCTGAGTTTTATCATGATAAAAACCAGCAGTCCACATCTGTGCCACAGTATTTATTTACATTAGCTAAAGTAATAACTGCATTAGTGTATTCCAGTGCCTTTAAAAAAATGTCAATTCATATAAATCAGGCAAGTTTTGACTCTCTAAGACTCTGTATCTAAGCCTCTAGAAGACTATTCAAAGAATCTTAGTTGCATCCCTATTCAGGGTGATGCAACTAACATATATAAACAAACATTTATAAAACCTAAAAAACATTTATAAAAGGATATATTAAAATAAATCGCTTGAGCGTTGACAGTGATAATGCTTTTTCTTTGGTTGCCTGTGCTGCAGGGCCGTACAGAGATGAACAACACATAGGTATAAATTTATTTCCATGAAATTGATAAGTCTCATGATTGAAATATTTCTACTATGCAGTCTCTCTCACTTAGGAGAACTATATTGAACATATCACACAGTGACCTACAGGGAAACAGAGTTTGTAGCGAAAGAGCACTGTTTGAAGAACTCGGTACTTGTGGGAGGCAAACACTGGTTTCCAGATAAAATAGCCTTCCATGCTGTTATACAATAGTCGGATTGAAGGAGTTTCCTGGACTCTGTGGTGGCAAAGCATAGCGATTAGCATGTGTGGGGCTAAGCAACCAGATGCTAATGTTTTTTCTGACTTTAAAACCTTGTTTGTAAACAAGCAAGCCCAGGAAAGCCTGTAAAACAGCACAGTGTTATATGGAGATATTCACAGACTGATAGGAAGATCTAAATCGGAAGAAAAGGAAGACATGTCTGGAAGTGATATAGCCCAGCGCTGTAGGCAAAGCAAGGCTGATTTCGAAGCTGTATAAAGCTGTTCAGAGCCTTCTCTAACCCGCTTTTGAAATTTCCAAAAATAGTGATTCCATAATTTCTATGGGTAAACTGTTCCTGAACAACTCTTTTACAATTTTCTTCCTTATGCCCAATTAGAGTTTCCCTTTTTGCAAACAGTGACCATTTCATCTTGTACTTTTGCTGTGCAGTTCCGAAAACAATCTCTCGCCCTCTCTGTAACCGTTGTTTAGCTGCTGCTAGATTCACCCCCTCCTCTTTTCTTCTCTTCTAAAGGCTAAAAAAGCCCAGGTTCATCAGTTCCCCTTCTATGTAATATTTTTCTTATTTATTCTTTCTTTAGTTCTTTATTCATGTTCTAGTAATGAGCTTCAAAGATACAAGACTCTTAGATTTACAAAAGATAATAAAGTGAAATATAATAAAAGTTGATTGCTACATTTAAAAATGCACAACAAAAGCACAGATATTAAAAACATTGTATAGAGATTCATTCTTTTATTTTGAACTCTGGGTACCTGTTACACAGTTGTATTTTTCTGTGGTTTGCAGAATCAGGAGTTTTAAGAAATGAAATTACATCCACCAATTCATTCTGTCAAATATATACAGGAACAATTCCTTTTAATTTTTGTTATATACTTCTCTTTCTTCCATTAGTTTGCTTCAAAAAAAAATCCACATATTCATAAAGTCAGGTAATGGCTGCAATATTTTGTTCCTTTTTTCCTGTAGTCAACAATAAGCCTCTCCCTGGTTGACATTGCTATCCTGTGTGGAAAGCTGTTGTGAATTTAGCTTTTGCTATCCTTGCTGCTTTGATAATGCTGGCAGAAAACCCCACAGTGTTGTGCCAGCCATAGTAATGCAGTTACGAAATGGAAGCTCTGTAGCATTGACAATTTCTGTTGAAGGTATTAGGTTTTATTGCTGGACAACCTCCTTTTTTTTGATCGACGTTCTCTCATTACAGGACAACGCACTAACACACTTCAGCCTTGATCTTGAGACATCAAATAGTTGTAGATTTATGTTTAACATCTCTAACTTTGTTGTCAGTTAACCATATTTAAAAAAACCCCAACGTTTCAACCTTTTCTTATATTCACTCCTTTTATACTCCTGGTAATTCGGTTGCTCTGGCCCAGTTTTTGTCTGGTTTGCAAAACAGAAAGGTGAACATTGGCATGGTAGGCAATGGAGTTATCTGGTTGTGGCTACCAACTGGCTCCTGAGACCATGATTACTATTGTCTCAGTGAGGCATATGTGCTTGAGTCCTGAACTGAACATAGCAAAACCTGGCCTCTAGGCTTGCTGGACAGTTGCTGGTCTTGACTCACTTCACACAAACAAATAATTTGCCCATAGTGACTGTGTTGCAGTAGTTTCAGACTCTCTTATGGACTTTATAGTAAGTGTCTTTCTGGTTGTAAAGTCTTGTATATCCAAAGGAGTGCAGGGTCAAAACTATAGCTTAATTGCTTTGTAACTATGCATTTCACAGTATTCATTTAAATTTTTTCAAAGTGAAACTCATTTTATGCTGTGTTTGCACTTTTATAGTTTGAGTTCCTTCAAATTATATTACTTTTTTCAAAATGATTTTGTAAAGGGTGTTTTCACATGACAAGGAATCTAGCTACCATTCATCTTTTGATTTCTATTCTTTATTCTCTTAAAAGACTAGTTAGAAGATAGAATCATGAAAAAAAAGGACCAATTTCTGAAGTGTGCCCACTGCTTTATCATCATGAAAGATGTTCTTTATTTGAACTGGTGAACACTAATAATACTCATATATCTCAAAATAAAATAATATACAACTGCTCTGTGATTATTGGAAAACTATTTTTTAAGCTATTATAACAATTAGCAAGGCAAACTGTAAAGCACAAGTCTTCTACTGTAGGGATCACTATCTGCTGCAGAAGTCAGGATTCAACAGAGCACCATGCAGATCTATCCACATGAAACTCATTACAGTCAAAGTAACTATCTTTAAAATGAGTTGCTAAATATGAATGCAGTGCACTATTTATTAGAACCGTAAACATACTGTCCTCAGAGACACAGCAGTCATAATATCTTCCCAGATCGTTTCATTTTTATAAGCTAGAAACCACTTGTTAGCTGTAGTAGGAATATCAATGAAGAGGCACCAAAAAACTGAAAAACAAAAACAGTTTAAGAAAAGATTACCTTTTCCTTGAGAAATTCAATTCATCTGAGCCAACTTTTGCAGGAGGGGGATTTTGGTACTTATAAGCTTCTTGGATCGTGAGTTGTGCCTGTAACTGACAGCTTAATTCTCACAGGTGAGAAAATTCCTTCAACACTGAGTTCCTTGATGGCTGTGTTCCTGTTCAGTAGTACTACAAATGGAAATCTTTACTGATTTCGGTCCCTCTGCTATCCAGCAACCACTGATGGGGATTAGAAACTGCACTTGCTCCCTTTTATAGACCACTGTTCTCAAAATGAGGCTGACTCAGGAAATCAATGCTTTAAGAATACTTTATACAAGCTCCCAAGTTCTTTCAAAAAATTGAGTTTGTATTTGCCAGATAACCCTGTTACTACTTTTTATTTATATAATCATTGCATTTATGAGCCTGAGTGATGGGGCAGCACCCAACAGTGTGATGCTGTGTGAACACAGAATAAAAGGTGGTCTCTCTGTTGAATACCAAAAAGAATTACTTTGAACTGGTAATACAGTCTGTGTAACACTTGTGAAATAAAAAAATATTCTGTTCATGGAGTACTTCTGCTTTTAAGACAGGTAAGGCTACTGTTTTCAATATGTTAATGCTATTTTTATTTAATTGAAATGGATCACATAGTTGCAATAATATGTAAGACTGCTGGCAAAAAGAATGATCATCTGAGCCTTAGTGCTCTTGCTTTGGGTATACCATGCATGTTTCTTTTTCTGCTTTCTTATTACTTTAGAACCCAATGGGAAAATTTAGGTTTAAGTACTTAAATCCAGGTGACCAAAACAGAAACTCTGTTTGATTAGTTGCAAAATACAGTGTCTAAATTTTGGAATTATTACTCTAAATTTAGGTGCTTTTATCTAGGGCAAAGGATACCAAATTCTCTTTCTAGATGTAAGACAGAAAAGGATCTCAGCTGCACTTAAGTCCTTGAGGCACCCTAGTTTAGCAGGCATTCCCAAATTCCAGGGACAGCGCAGAATCAGGCAGGAAGTAGTCTCATTTGAAATCTTAGCTAGTGGTAAACATCTCCTGTGTTTTAAATTAATGTTTTAAATTAATATTTTACATTTCCTACTGTTGTTCTTCATCGTCATGCTATTACACAGAGGGGCTTGCATCTTTCCTGTACTATTTAGGTTTTACAGTCAAGAGTTAATTGCTGAGAGAGAGAAACTAAGCAAGAACCATGTAGCAGGAAGGTTTTCAGCAAGGAAGGTAAAAATATTAGTATATTTCTACTGGTTTTATCCAGATTTCAGATTATTAAAGGACGATACACACAAAGGGAGCAAATGTATGAGCAAAGTATGTTAAATTGCATCTCTGAACATCAGAGAAAATCTGTGAAGGGCTTGGTAGTGATGATTGACAGTCTGTAACTGGAATTTGTCCTAATGTTAGTCTGAGTGTTGCTGGGACTCCAAAGAGATGTAAAGTCACATTTGAGTGAGGTTGCGGTGAATGAACCTGTTAGTTCACAGCAAACAGTCACTGCTGAAAGTCTTTAAAAATTTTAAGAAGGACAGTAAAGAGTTGGAAATGTGAACTATGAAGTAAGGTATTCATTTTAACAATTGAAATTCCTTCTTTACTTTTCCTTTAGGAGAGAATGAAGTAAATTGTGGTGTTTCACAAGATTTTGTGTCATAGTAAAGATGGTAAAAGATTTCCTTTTTCTTTGGAAGAAGAAGAAAAACTAGTTGAACTGGAGTATTCCATAAAATTTATTTGCCATGGGAATGCTATTGTGCTTCCTGAAAGACCAAGCGAAAGGAACATGCAACGGGAAGGAGAAAGAATGGATAGTAAACAGGAGACAGAAGGTGTCTTTTTAATCTCACTGCTAAGGACAAGCAGACAAACCACATAGTACTACTGGCCAATCAAAGATCTAGGAAACTTGTTCCAATATTGGGTTGTTTCCAATAGCTGCTTTTTTAATCACAAGTTCATAGTCACGTCGTATAAGAGACACTTTTGCCTGGTTAAGGCAAACTTTTTAAACAGAATGCAGAAGAGTGAGCTAATGAAAAAATCAGTTGACCAGAGAAAGAGACACTGGACAAGGGACAGAAAAAGAATACTAAATCTCAGATTATCAGTGCCAGGCAGTACTGTCTGCACATTTCATCAGAAACTCCCTAATTCTTGTATTGTGAAGAAGAGAAAACAGGATACAAATCTCTCTAGGACACTTAGATATCCTCACTGTTTTCTTTCTCAAGGACGTCTCTTGATATGCAACCATGAAGTCTACTTGTGCTACAGTGAGTCAGAGGGTCCCAGGAAATATTTGCTCTGTTGCACTCATCTGTTCTCCTGGAGTTATTGCCAGAGAAAAACTTCTTCCCCACCCTCCCAAGACAGTTATAATGGCTCATTGTCCTACTGCTTTATTCATCAGTTAAACCTAATTTCAGATGCTAACGTAATTTCTGGCCTGTATCACAGTTAACAAGCTTGATTTTGACATGCTGCTTTGGTGGTATCAACAGATTGTTTCCTTTTGATCAATGTATTTTCTCAGTCTGTGGTGTTTGTTGACTTCTAAGGAGTTCTGCACAGTGGCACATACGAGCCTTTTGCTACCTGGCGCAAACCAGGGTTCAGAATTCCATAGAGTAGCACTGTGTAATTGCTACTTGTCAGCAGGGCAACAAAAAAATATGCTGTGCATTGTGGGGATGACAGCTTAAAAAAGACTGGACAGCAGTGAGGAAAGTTTGAAGATTTCTGCAAGTGTGTAGGAACTACAGGCAAGTGGATTTAGCTGAGGTGATTGTGCAAAACTAAGATGTGGTCCAGCAATCTGTAGACTGAATAATATGCTGGAATCCAGAGAGAGAGAAAGAGCATTTAAGTAAGTGGTGGAGACGGGAGAAAAAGAAAAAGAAGCAGATACAGCAAATCTGACAAACATGGGCAAGGGTATTCAAACCATTACCCTTCTTTGTCCTTGAAGCTTCCTTTTAAAAAAAAAAAAGTGACATTCACAAAGTAGGAAGATCTTTTAATATATGGTTTTATTTAAGCACTTTTCTTTTTCTGTAATGCTATGTCTCCTTGATTTTTTGGGGGGGTAGAGTTTTATGTTTGTTTTTGTTTTGTTTTTACTCTCTGATCTTTAACACATAGAGAATGTTGCAAGGGGAGGCAAAATAAAGTTGACTTTTTGGGTTTGGGTAAGTAGCAAAGACCTGTTTGGAACAGAAAGAGAGAATCATTAACAGGTGAGTGAGTGGTTGCCTGTTCACTTTGCCATGTTCTTTCACTCTTTGCCCTGTCCTTTTGCTTCTTTACCATGTTCTTTCTTCTGCTTTGCAGGTTGGGAGAAAAATGAATGTAACAACAAGGCTGTGCCCTGCTTGCATTCGCTTCAGCGGTGTGCCAGTGTGTTTTGAACTAAGCAGAGTTCTTACAAGTCTGTTACTTCGTTCTTTGATTGCCTCAGCACTATTCAAGTTGGGTTTTTTCCCCCCAGTTTGGTCAGATTTCCCCTTTGCTTGGATCATCTTTAATAACTTTCTTAAATGCTTGGCATCCTCTAGGAGCCACTATCATCTCAGCTTTGGCTTTTCTCTCTTCTTTAAACATATGTTTAGAAGCTTATTTTTACATTCTTTTGGTTTTCATTCATCCCCTTATTAAGGCTATTTAAATTCAAAGTTCTTCAGTACATTTCAGATTTTCTTTGTTATGGGTTATAAGCCATATTCCCTGCTGCATTTCCTCAAAGAGTTTTTTGACCTTTGAAGCTGCAGTTCAGAATAAGATTATCAGGCATCTCCTGCTTTGGGATGCAGAAGTTATATTCCATCCATACTTATGGCATCTAGGTAATCTGCTGCTCCTTGTCCACTGAATCAGGTGGTGCTGTTCCTGAATGTTAATAGTCTAATTTAATTATTTAGAGTTGTTGGTGCTGGGTACAGCCAAGAGGATGAACTTTGTGATGGTAATTACAGTACCTGCTCTGTCTGAATGACTCAAAGACAGGTCAAAGCATCTTAAAAGCTGCCCCAATTTGTACTAACTAATAAATACTTTCTGAAGGAATGTATCCGAATCCAATTAAGACCGTTCATCCTCTCATCTACCCCTCCCTATCTCCATTGCTACTTCTGCTAAGTAGCAGAGGACATGCTGGAAACTGGCTGTGTCAGCATTACAGCTACATCAGACTGCCTTCTTTTGGGGTATGGAGGCAGAATGGAAGAAAGAGTTTAAGGATATTATTGACAGTCCCTCTTTGCTTTGCACTGCTAATTGTTCCAAAGAGCAGTATTTGGCATAGGTGTAGATGATAAAGGAAAAAACAGGTTGATATGTAATACATTTTGAGATGTTTCTGTATTCTTTCTCTAAGTTGCTTCTTTCCCAGGCATAGAGTAAATGCACAAATAATCCAGTTCAAATATGTAATTCTGCTGAGATGACGTGACTGGCCGAGTAAGCAAGAACAGAAATGGATATTTTATTTTTGTCTCTGCCAATTTTTTTCTGTGGGACTAGGAAATGGGCTAGGCTGTGAATTCAACAAATCTCTGCCTCTTTTGTCTTTCTGGAAGTAGCACTGCAGAACAATATTAGAGGATGAAATGCAGAACAGAAATTATTCTATTGTCATTACTTATTTATTAGCTGCATACATGGAAACCCTGCTGTGAATATCAGTCCGGTAGTGACAGTCTTTTAATCTGCTTGTTTGTATATTGAGCACTAAGAGCCTCTGGCCAGGCTTTTAAAAGTGATTTTGACACTTGAACAAGCAAATAGCCACCAAAGTGCACCAGGTAGGCAACAGTAACATATGTAGAGCTGGCACTAATCTCCCTGTATGCCGAAGCTCCCTAAGGCATCTATGTTTCCACAGCTGGCATTTTCAAAGAAGCCTAACTGTTGCTGCCAACAAATGAGCTGATGAGAGCCCTAGCACAAGTGGAATCCCTGGGGGCCGTGGGAAGCAGATTTAATGTACGCAGGAGAATTTCTGTCTTGCTGTTAATGTCTGATTTCCTAAGTGTCCTCTGGGGGTGCTGAAGATGTATTACTTGTGATGAGTGTAACAGACAAATAAGATAGACTGCCCAGAAACCTCCTGCTGTATTGGCATTTCAAATGTGTGCCTGAAATCTTACACCTTCTCACAACACATGTGCTGTGTGTACATGAGGAGGAGCAGATTACATGATGGGTCATGTGCCAGTGCTAAACTACTACTGTGGAAAATCATTAGTGGTACAACATCTTTCAGTGTCCTGCCAGCTCCTCTCTTCTGCTTGGGCAGCTTGTGTACATATGAGCCTGCCATGGCACTGCTGCTAGATTCAGGCACTGTGGAAGAGCTGGATACTCTGACAAGAGACTGCCAGCCTGAAGCCTAAAGTGGCGACTGTGCTTGATGTACATGCTTTACTTGGCTTCTGGTGGCCAATTAAGTCTATGATTTTTGGAGTAAGCAGAAATCTTGTGTTGTCTTTTCTCTTCCACAAATAACATTATTTGAATCGTGGGAAGCAGTCCTATGCTCAAAGCAGTGTTGAAACGTATGTCATCTTGCTACTTTTTCTGGTTAGTTGCTACTATAGCAGCATTTACCTACTGCCCCATGGAACTCGCTGTTTTGGGGCAGTGTGAGAACGTCTGAGCTGTAGCACCACAGGAACTGGAAGCAGCATCCATGTGAGGATGCAGTGGCTTGTATCTAGTGCTTGGGAATCATTGCCTTGCATATGTCTATTGCAGTATGTCTATAGCAATATGTCTATTTGCTGTCCTTATCATACCATGTCCAGCTTCCATTCCTTTTTGGTTTTGGGGAAGTCCCTTGTAATTTTCAAGCATTATTTTTATAATATTCAATAGGTTACAGCAGCTAACCAGACATAATGAGTGCTGTTGATAATCTTATTTTCTCTATGTGAAGGTAATTTTTCCATGTATTTCTGAATTTCGTCAGAGACTTGCTAGTCTTCAAAGCTGTCACTGAGCAGCATTTTAGCTGATGGCCATGCAGCAGCAGTGGAGTTGATGTTGTTGGTACTGGGGTCTTCTACTGAAAGTATAAAATGTACACTCAATGAGTCGGCAAAAATAACTTTTAATATTATTTAAATGGTATTTTCAGTCCATGAATAAAATATTACCTCATCATGCAAATATAAATATTTCAGTGGTTTTTAAAATGTAGATAGTGACCCAAGAGCAACAATTCCTATAAAGATGTTCATTTTTTTATTCTTATTGAAGTAAAGTTTCATTTTAAGAGATACTGTAGATGTAAAAACAAGAAGACAAAAGCTTAAGTGAATATGTTCACCATTACTCATCTGATTTAAAAATAAGAAAAAAATTGTCATGTTTGTGTTTAAAACAATCAATCAAACAAACCCGGATTCAAATCTAGGAACTAGAATTCCAAGTTGTGACCTGTGGCATGTTTTTATAATTGATTTATAAATGTCTGAATTTCACCTGTAAAAGGACTTTGTGATCTGAGATATTCTTCTCCCTCCCCTTCTTTTTTTCTCCCATTTCTTCTGAATTATTTCATATCAAATTTAGAATCTTTCAGCAGGAGATTTAGCATATAAATTTTGCACTGCTTTAAAACCTTCTTTTCTCCGATGCATATTTCATGTTTTTCTTATTCTCAAAACCCCAAGCCTTCTTCACACACAGTCCTGAGCACAAACTACAAACCCCCATGGTGTACCTATCAAACGTAAGACAGTGACTTTCCAAAAGAGCTGCCTATGTTTTTAATGAATGATCTGGTAAGCAAAAAGAAAATTTTAAACAATTTTCAAGACAAAAAAGAGTATGTAATAAGGCAATAATTCTCAGAAAGTTACAAGCTATGGTTTTATGATAACTACAGTTGGGAAAATTTAAGACTTTCATAGTTTCTTGACAAGGTCAGTTCTGTTCCTGAAATCTCATCTGGAGCCTGTCTAATGTATTCAGCAACCCCCTAATCTCACAGCAAGGGGGAATATTGATAATTTTTAATGGTGGAATTAATGGTGCATCCTCACATGGATGCTAATGTCAGGGTGCTGACCTTGGATTTGAAAAAGCTGAGTTCGGTGCTGGTTCCATCCCAGTCTTCAAACTGAGCGTGGACAAGTCACTTTCATGAATATACACCTATCCTTACAGGGATTTAGGTGTCCAAGTTTCACTCAAATTAGGTCTTGAGTAACTGCGTCAACAGATAATCAGAAACTGGGAATTACTGCATTTATCTTCCTCAAAAAGTTTTAAAAGATTAATGAATTGAAATTGTGATAATAGTAACGATCAAATCCTTAAAACAGAATCATTTTTTCCCATTAGAATAAATGAGAGGCTTGTAGCTGATTTTAAAATAGATTCAGCTAACTATGGAAATTTAATAATACTAGGCCAGTAAATGAATGCATATCTGATTTAGGTATAAATGATGATGAGTTCATAGGTTTAAGCCTTAGGTCCTGGTAGCTAGTCATTGTCTACTGATTTCAGAAAATTGCTTCAGAGTTTGAAAGCCTTTACTGAGAAACATCACAGAGTTAAAAAGGCTAGTTGAGTTTTCAGCTTGATTTAGGTCAAAACCAAACCAAAGGAGCTCTATCCCTCTCCCTCACACGTTGTCCTACCTTGCAGTTTCATGACCTTTCGTATGACAGAATTTGTAATTAGAAAAGGGAGTAAAAAGGCTGTTGTGAGTCAAAGCTTAAGGCATTCTTAATTTGAACAATGACACTGTTCCATATTCATTATGTCACAACAACTTCCTATCAAATTTACAAGGTTTGCACATAGAAGCTGGGTGACCCCAACAGCAGGTGCTGCAAAGTTAGTCAAGGATGTGGAATTCAATCTGCTCTTTCTTTTTTTGGGGTATTGCCAATAATGTATAATATAGCAAAATATGGATTACAAATGTTATCTTCCTTCACACCAATTTGTTGTCCTGAGTGCTATTGCTCAGATATCACTGAGGGAAGAGCTTGGACATAGTGGAGATGAATTTTGGTGTGTGTTTAGCCCAAATGTGGGATCAGGACCTTAGGCTGGTTAATCTTCTGGTCTCTTGCTTTTCAGTCTAAATTGAGCTAAGTAACAACTCAAATGTCAGAAAAAGCTGAGATATAGTTGAGCAACAATTTCTGTTCCCTGGCAGCTAGTTACATAGTTATGAAGTTGTGTATGCTTAAGCCATGAGCTTCTATCTTCACACTAGAAGGATAGAACATTATACGGATGCAGCTGACTCTGCCAGGAGATAAATTAATCTGTTGAGGTTCACCTTGGATGGGAAGAACCCTCTGAGTCAGGTATAGCCATTACCACCATGAGCTGCTATTGGTCACTTTGTCACTGATGAGACTTCCTGTGTGCTCATCTCCTCTGCTGCTGTACAAAATAAAACAGACTTGCTGTGGGTTAATTTGACAGGTCTGACTGTACTACTGCTGGCTAGAAGCATTCACAGAAGTGAATGGCTGAGAAGTACAGCCAGTAAATGGTAGGTCCTTAAACTGTCTCATATCAATATTGACTAGCTGACTGCAGATGCAAAATCAGATTAAACAGCTGCTGAAAGTGGTCTAGGCTCACTTGCTTGGCTTTGCTCCAAAACAAACTAGGAGGGATCACAGCATCACATGTGCATTCAGGGGTTTTCACCCTGCACTTAACTTTGTTTCCTCTCCTGAACACAATACGTGCACGTTCTTCCTCAATACCTGAATTTCACCCAGGTTGAGATGCACCCTCTTGGAAATCCCTAATATTGTAGAGAAAGATGGATTGAATCAGTTTTCCTCTGATTACACAGAAGGCCTGATCCTAAACACAAGAGGGGAGGAGAGGGTCTATGCCTCAGAATACAATGTACAGATAAAGCAGCAATCTTAGTCAAGTTGCCAAAACAGAAAATCCTGTCTGCCCAGCAAGTTCTGTGCTTTTCAGACAGAACTTTCTCCTGTCTTGGTAGCTGTACTTGGCCCTCCCAGTTCAGGGACTTGCACAAAAGCCTTTTTGCCTTTTATATTTTGTCAAGCCTTTTCCTACAGTAAATAGAGTATCTGCAACAACAGTGCTCAGTCTTCTGTGTAACTTCCATTTTGTGTTGATGTTTCTTGAATGAGTAGCATTTCTCTCTTTTATGTTGGTGCAAATAGGGAAGACAATCAGGCCCAGTTGGTTAAAATCTGTAGTAGTATAAACTGGGGTCAGCAGTGGACTGATAAGAGCACTTCAGTTCATAATAAATTTGTGAAACTGCTATGGCAAGGCATATTCAAGGATACTGATGTCACTTATGAGTGATTTTGTTTGAATTAGGAATTCCTTTATGATGTAAAGGGAAGTACTAGCACTCTCCTAAAGCCCAAGACCATTCCTTAGTGACTGTTTTTCAATGTGGTTCTTCCTTTGGTTATTTTAAAGGCCCTTTGAAAAAAAAACCTCTCTCCACATTATTCTTACCATCTTTACTGGATGTTCAGAAGCTGTTTTCATATAGGAAGAAAGCTTTCTCCTCATTCCTTGTATTATGGATGAAGGCATAGTAATTTCGTACTCTTTTGTACTGAGAAGGTGTCAGTTCTTTTGGGTACTCAGTAAGAAAGACACCAACGTTCAAATCTTGTTAACTAATGTATTGAGTAAAAGATGGAAAATATAGAAAAGGTGATAGCAATCTTACATACTTCTTGAATGCTGGAAATCCAGTCTGACGCAGCATTGGACAAGCACCTCCTTATGGATCCTGGCACGCAAAGTTCCCATTTGTGATGAGGTTCACCAGCTCTAAGTTCATTAGTGCTTTTATACGATTTTGCTCACAACACGGATTCATCAGTCACAGACAGCACTGAAGTTTGGAGTGCAGACCTAGCCTTGAAGAGTCTCTTGGACAATACGCTTCAACATTCTTTTCTCCATAAAGTCATAGTTCCCAAACAGGTACAAATAATATTTCAGGTCAGTGAGATAATGCACTATACTTATGTTTGAATACACATTGAATACATGTGCATTAATTAACTATGCATCTATTATGCATACATTGACTAATTATAGTATTTTAGAGAGCATTTGCATGGTATCCATGATACGGAGGCACTAACCTGAGAAGTCATGGATATTCTGCCATAAATGTTTGGTAAGTGGTCACAGGCTATTCAAGCTGCACCTGTATAAATGAGAAGGAAGCAAGCATGTGGATCCCTAACTCCTTGTACAACAGTCTTCTGGCTGTGTTTCTAAACCTACAAAATTTTTAGCAATGTCAATATAAAAATGCAAATATAAAATAGAGTTTTTAAGAAGAACTACTAAAATCATGGAGGTGGGATGCCTTGCACAAGAGTAGCAACAATGGGAACTGCTTTATTCAGCTAGTATAAAACTCACAGAAAATATAAAAAAAGTCTGTATGTTCTTTAGTGATACTGACTGAGGAATATATAGTCATCCAAAGTGATGAACCTTACAGTTTTTTAAAGACATTGACTTTAAGCATGTATATCCAGCCAGGAAGAAGGAAAAGAGAAATAGGTAATGTTTGTTGAGCAATGAATTAATCTTTGATGAATAGATGACTTAAGAAAGAATATGAAGCTGTGTGGTCATGAAGTAGGAAAGACAGTTACTGTCAAAATAAATAATGAAACCTCATGTTGTGAGGAAAAGTAGAGGTCAGATGCAGACATTCAGAGGCGAGTCAGACTGATAGAAAGCCTCTTTCTAAGTATTAACTATAAAGAAAAAGCAATAGTTCAGTTCAGACACATTGTTGGTTAATCACTAAAGTCATTCTGAAGATGACTGGGAAGTACAAGAACATTTGTCAACAATCTCTACTGTGTATGCATTCAAATACCCTGCTTTAGAAGATATACTGTGTTGAATCTGACTGATACTAGAATATATGACCACTGAGTGCCATGTCTAGTAAAAGTAAAAAGCAGAAACTCACACATTTAAAGAATACAGAATTAGATGATCCTGACTTCCTCAATGCAGTTTGCTAAACATTACTGTAAAGATGCCTTTGAGGACCTAATGTAGAGCACAGGCTTCATTCTTACCTGTTATAAATACCCACATTCAAGAAGGGAGATTGTGAATCTTTGTCTAAAATGAGAGGGTGCTATCTGGGGACCAGGGGCAGATGTCTGTGTGTGTTTTCTGCTCTACTGGTTATTTGGGCAACTAGTGCTACAAAGCCAATTTATCTCTGAGGGTATCTGATAATTTCAGAAATGAGTATTGCAAAACTGACAAATTCTGTCCTCATATTGTCAGAATAAGCTTACTTACATCTAGTTAGTGCTTCAGTCAGTTGTTTTTCATCCAGATGCTACTTTTAGCTAGTCATTGAGATAAAGAGATGTTGTTTCATGCTTCTTATAAAATAAATATTGAGTTATCACTGCCTTTCTGCCACTTAAGATTGTGCTGCTTTCAAATACGTTTAAGCACTAATAGCCTGATGTTAAAGAGGATGAGAATAAATCTTGCAGGGCTCCATAGCTGAGGAAGTGGATGGAGGAACTGTTGCTATAATCATACTTTGAGCTAAGTTAGAGAAACAGCTGTGATATTATCCTTTCCTTGTTTTCCTGCAGCTTTAGAAGTGGGGCCAAAATATCTGTCAATCAATGTTACCGCACACAAGGGAAGTTCCAACAGAATGAGAACGACAATGTTTCACCACCAGTTCCTGCAATGGAAGGACTGATCTGTCCTACATCTTTGTAAAACTTTAGGGATTTATACTTGATGCAATTACCCTCCCTGTAGAGATTTCATACTGTATGAAATCCCACATAAAGTTCTTAAATTCTTGTATGAAATCTAGGAGAATAATTAGACATTAACAGAGCTATGGAAGTTTAAAAACATGTAGAGTAATTATTCAGTCTGCAGATTTGGAAAGTACACGTGAGGCAGAACATGCAAGCCTGTTTGTTTTCTTGTGAAAACAAGATACGTGTCTGCATTGAATGAAGTGTGAAATGTTTATCTCTGCATTTATCTAAGCTAAATAGGGTTATTTCTAGCTCAGGTATAGTACACGCATTCATTTTTTAAAGCATTCTGTACCATATGGCACCTTTTATATTAAATATTCATCCATGAAAGAAAACGTAAACTTTAACTTAAAATTATGGAAAATGAGAAATAGCTATTAGAATAATGATTATTTGTTTTCTTTGTATCCTAATACAGGATCAGATCATTAGTCCGCAACGGAGACGCATGTAAATTACTGCCTTTCAGGACATCTCGGGTTTGTATCAGTAGATGGCACTGCGGGAATAACGATGGCTGGCGGGAGCCTGGCTGTGCTCACTACCTCACGTTCCACCACCCAGACTACGAAACAATTTTTGGCTCCTACTGGTTTCACCAGTTTAATCCTGTCAGATTTCCCAGGCATACTTACTACTGCCAGTGAAGGATATACTGAAACTGCTGACATGAAGTACTTAATGTAGTTTATGTTACAGAAATAGTAATCTCCTATATTAAATTACTTGCTCGCAGAAGATACCTTTTCCTGCAAGTTTTCTGTCATAATATTGACCTACATATCATCAGCTCACATGTTTGCTACTTGGATGAGCTGTCTAACTGACACAGCGATCACTACCGCTGTGAAGAGTATTCATGGTTAAATTCAAGTCAGCCCTTCATCTGCCAGACTACCAGTGAAACTAGCCCATTTACTGAAGTGAGCGTCTTCTCCTTCTGTTCAGGTATCACACTCATTTCCACAGCCCATGAGCTTGCCTAAAGAGTGAAATAAGCTTTTCCTGAGGACCAGGCTTTGAAAGTCATTCTGGGCTCCAAGAGGCAGGCAGGCTTCTTTCCACATCACATATCATCACCAGTAAGAAAGTTTCTGAGGGCTAAATTATGCCCTTAGTGGTACCTGTGTGATTGTTTTGCCTGCGAGGCTTTTGAACAGGTGTAGCTATTAGGATTCAGCAAGCAATTCTGCCGATGATGCTCAAGACAGAGTAGTATCCAGCTGTCTCAAATAGTTATGCTACTTCTGCAGGGCTAAGATAAATAAAAAAATGGTAAGTGTTTATTTTTGTCACTAGAGTAACTAGATATGAGTCTAAAAACACATGAGATTTGATTTATTCAGGAAAACGTTGCCAATGTTACTGTAATTCTTTTCTGCATTCCCTTTCTTTTTCTGATAGCTGGACTTTACAATATAGTATATGCATCCTTTGATGGCCTCTGAAACACTTTGACCATCACATGTCTCCTTATGGAAGGTTGTCAAATTCAAAGATTGAAAATATATTATGTCTACTACCTTCTTGAAGGGTAGCCCATAAAGCTAGGAAGCCTGACGGCGAATTAATTACAAGCAATAATGTATCAGAGGAATGAGAATTTGAGGATCAGAGGTTTTCTACAGTGAATCCGTATACTGGAAAATAACTATTTTCCTTTACCACACAACAAACATCGGCTAAAATTAGTGTGTCCAAGGCTGTACTGAAAGAAGGAGGTTTGTGGGCTGAAATCTGTCAATTTGAAAAGTAAACTAGCCATGGAATCTGTATGGGATTAGCAGTCTAAATGGCAAAATGAAGCCTAATGGGGCCCTACAGCACTTCTTCTGATGGATGGCAGGACTAACGTGCCTTCATAGGCAGAGGTCAAAGATCCATCTAAGCCCAAATGGTTCACTGATTTAATTGGTTCAGGCATACCAGTTTTTCTAGCCAGTAAAACACAGGTGTGCAGTAAGGACAGCATCAGCATCATAATTGACTGCCTTTGGCTCCACAGAATAAGCAATCAGGCACCCGTTTCTGGCTGGGTCAAATGATGACAGATTTCAGGAAGAATTCAGAGGGATTTTCAATTGACAAGACTGTACCTGCAGAAGGATGCTGGAATGACCATCACGCAGCTGCCATATCCCTTGTGGTGTCGCAGTCATAACTAAAGTCTTGTGGTCACAGCTATTTTCCTCCTACTGTGGCCAAGCCACAGTATCATTTGTTGACTCCTGATTTTGGGATCAGGTTTATACCAGGCTCCATTTGATAACAGAACCCAGAACAGCAATAGCACTCTGAGGAAGATTAGAAAGCAGCCAGTACCAGCCAGTGTCTCAGTGCTGTGGCATGTCTCATTTGCAATAGAGATGGTAGATTTTGTCCTGTTCTGCCGCTAAAGACCCTTCCCATCTGAAAGATGGACTGTGAACTGGGGCATAAAAAGGGATTTACTTTTTTCCCCCCTGGATCAAGTATGCCAAATAAATAAGCATAGTATTGGATTAAATGTAATTTCATAAATCTAATTTTGCTTGATAAAAACCCAGAAATTAATCTCTCATTGACAGGAAGTGAATTACATGAACATTTGAAGTTTGGGTCTCCTTAGTGGTTTTAGAAACTTGTCACGGTTTAAAGCTGGGCTGGCTATTAAGCGAACGACAGACGCTCTTTGTTAACCCCTTCCCTCCCCAAAGTGGGGGGGGGGGAAAGAGAAAAGGGAAAGAGACTTATGGGTTAGAAAAGTTAAAACAGCTTTAATCTAACTACAATAATAATGAATAATAATAACAATGAAATATATACAAATATACAAATATGTACAAAACCGATATCGAGCTCCCCCCCACTGATGACAAATACGTCACCCGGACACTGCGGGGCACGCCCCAGGAAAGTCCCAGACTGTACTCAGAAGCAGCAGGCAGGAGCTGGATTCAAGATTGCACGGATCGGGATCAAAGGCAGAAGAATCAGACAGAGTCCTCCTTGGACGTCGGCCATAGAAGAAGAGAGTGACACCCTCGTGATCCCTCAGCTTTATACC
>VZSC01004850.1:68026-91758 GCA_013398225.1 Steatornis caripensis
CTTCTGATGTTCCAGCACTAACTATAAACACCGAGCCTTATCGCTGCTAGAAGCAGCCACTGTCTGGAAAAACATGCAGTTAATTCCAGAGAGTGCAGCTTCTCAGAAGAGACTTAACTAAAAAGCAAAGTTACTAAAAGAAAATCGGTTCTGTCCTGGCCCAAACCAGGACAAAACTCTTTATCTACTACACTGCAGTGTTTTATTAACTAGTCAAAATTTAATTACAAAGTTAATTAGAAGTTAATTAGAAGTTTTCCCATTGTTCATTGAATGTAGCTGGAACATACTGAAATTTCTGAATAAAATATACATAGAAAAATTACAGAATAGGTGATACAATATTTCAAAAGCAACATCTCTCACTTTTTACTCCATATATCTGCGTAAAATATCCTCATAAAATGCTACTTTCCTTGCAATTTTTCTCAAATCGTTAAACTAAATTCTTTTCTTTTCTTTGTGATTAGGTTTGTAACTTCCTCACGTATAAGTTCTTTACCATACGTAGTATTTAAAACCAGGTGGAATGCCGTTTCTGTAGCCTGATACGAGCTGTGTGTTAGGAATGCAGTTGTGCTCCTAATGATAGCTGAGCAACGATGTACTGGCTGACACCAGCATAACCTGGAGAGGCCCTTTACTTCTCTCTGCTTTGATGTCTTCCTCTTTTTTTTTTTTAAGGATGCTGCTTTTTTCTAGCTAGAATTTGCCCATTCTATTTTGAATCCCTAATACGTGCAGTGTTGTGCTTCTAATAAGTGGTATAATAGTAGTGCTTTTCCGATTGTGCTTTCAAGCTGTTATTTTGGCTCAGTTAATGCTGCTAAACTTCTGGTCTGACTCCTCCAGCTTAAGGACCGAACCCCCCAAAACACTGAGGTGTAGCTTATTTCAAAGGGTTTAACAGCTTTAGAACCGGTATTTCCATGTCTTTAATTTAATTCTCCTTACCTTTGTTTTTGAAAAGATATTCACAACTGAACTAAAGAATCATCAAGCTAAAGCTAAAACAAGTCTTATTTGTAGTAAAGAAAGCATTTTGAATTTCCTTACTAGAGAATTTTTTGTTTCACTCATTGAGGATCCTTGTCTGCATGAAACATGACCTCATGGTATTGAATCAGAACCAAGGTTTGTCTAGCTGTGTATCCTCAGCAGTCAACCAGTCCTCATGTATTCCTAACCTTTTTTTTTTTCCTAACTGCAGCTATACATCAAGCATTTAATAATATTTGAATTTTTACAGTAGTCAGATATTTTCCTAAGTTGTTTTGATGATCTGATAATTAATTTTGAATCTTGCTGAGCCTTTGTGCAGGTTTTTTTCTCCCTTCCTTCAAGGATAGTTTCCATTTATTAATATTCAATGAAAAAACACTGATTTTTTTACTATCGTCATATTGCCCATCCTCTTTGATTCTCTAGGCCCCTGTGAAGAAGCCAACAATACAACATGAGCTTGACCATCCTAAGCACCTTTATGGCATCTGCAAAATTTGCTTCTCACTACGCATTCCCTTTCCAGGTCATTAAGCATCATGACACCTAGTCTTGAGCCTTGAGGCCCCCACTATTAACCTTTTACTAGGATTGAAAATCGGCCATTTAATCCCACTCTCTACTTTCTGTCTCCAAGCTAGGTTTTGATCCATGTTACAAATCTGGGCTATGACACATCCTGGTGAAGTCAATGGCGGTACTATAAAAGTTAAAGCTGGGTACGTGCTCAAGCTTCCTGTTGAATTCCAGCAGACAGAAAAATTTCTAACTTCTAAACAATAAAAATCGTCTCAGGTTATGGGAACAAATATTTCTGAAAGAGAGTTTCCAAAGCAGTCTGAAAAAATTTTGGGATATCTTCTATTTTTGCATAATACTTCTGTCTGCATGCAACTGTGGTAGGAAACTGTTTATTACTTCTAGGTGCTAATATTTAATAGTGAGAAAATGTTTCCTTTCATAAATCAAAGAATTTTCCTAAAGGTTCACTTATACAAAACTAAGGATCAGTATTTTGTTACTTGAGGAAAGAAAAAGAAGAAAATGTGCTCAATTTTTGATACTTAATATGGCAATTTCAGTATTTCAACAGGAAATGGCTTGTGGATAACTTCAAACTCAACAGCTACCTTCCTCCATCATTCTTCCCCTAGACTACCCTGCCTCCACCTTTTCCCCCCATCTTTCCCTTAGTATCTCCAGAGACATCTTCCATGTTCCTGCAGAAAGTAGTAATTTTCCTTAATGCAGTTCCTTTCTTACATGGCAAAGAGCACAACAATGGAAAGAAAAGATCGTACTGCTGCAACAACTTATATTACACAAGTATTTTATTAAAATCAGGAATCAACAGTTCTGAAAATAATTAGGTCAGTGATGTATTACTAGAAACAACATTTGTGAATCGTCTATATTATATGGGACTTGAAAACAAGCTTTACTGGGAATTTCTGTTAGAGAAAATTTTCTTTCTGGAAAAGTAGATAAATCTGTGGTGGCCTAACATTTCTGAACTTCAGAGTCAGTCTTGTACCAAAGAAGGCTCTTAATTCCAGTACATTAGTAAGACTGATTGTTAAGTCAAATAGCTTTATCATGCTGGCTCTGAACTTCCCTGTTAGAGGCCAATTACAATGAATCGGTGGATGCAAGATCCTCTTCTGTGTCTGAATTTTCAGTACCAGTAGACAAACAGAGGCATTGTCTGTGTCTCCTGTTCAATTTCTTTCTGCAAAACTTTTGTTATATTTTCTAATATTATTTTCTTTGTTTTTTGGAGACATGTATTTGCTTTCTATTTACTTTCTGTTTTCCCTTTGCTTCCCCATATCTAAACACGTCCTTTCCTTCAGTAGGACAAATTATGCAACACAGTACAATAATGTATTTCTGTAGGAAAAAAGTTAAATAAAATCTTATTATAGCTGAGTTGCTATATTTCATATGTGTCTTTTGATGGAATTGTCTGTTCTGAGAACCCAGAAGAACAGACACTCTTAACTCATGTCACTTATCCCTTGGAAACTAGCAAAGTGCAACTTCAGTAAATTTAAAACATCTGGTAGCTTGAAGGATAACTTCTGCTCTCCTATAATTGTCATCTCAGTTAGTTTGATGTTTGATAAATTTGCTAATTTCCTTCTCCTATACGTTATATTTTCACTATATGTATTAATAAGATTATACATTTTGAGACTGTATTTAAGATTGTATGTTTTTGCCTGGAGAAGAGGACTTTGCAGAGGACCAATAAATGACAATGATTTTAACCTTCTTACTGACAGCAGACACCAAGCCCTAAGAAGAGCTAGGACAGTTCAGGAGAACAATCTTATAGGTGTAGCTTTTCAAGCCACTGAGCAAGTATCATGTGATGTTCTCATGGATAAACTTCTGCTGTATGGATTTTTCATCAGTCCAAGAAAAAAAAATTATTTCAAGCCCCAGAAACTTCCCACTTGGGTGCTGAAGCAAAGAAACTGTTTATCTTTATGACAACTATGCCCAGAAACTCTCAGCAAATGCAGAGGGATTCCTAGAAGCATAGGTATGCAACTTAAGAAAGCCAGAGGCCACTAGGACAAGCAGTCATGGCTGTAATTTGACTCAGTTGCATTTCCATAGCTCAAGAGGAAAGCTTATCTAACTGTGCTTGAAGGAAAGCATAAGGTGAGACGGGATATGTCTGTGAGCTGATTGTTTTAAAAGCCCTTTGCCTGCTGCTTTGTTCCAATTGCTGAATAAACAAGTAAACAAACCCTCGAACAACTTTAATTGCTGCTGATCAGCGCTGTGATGCTAGGATTTGAGGACGTGAGAGGCAGTCACAGGGGTAAGGACTTACATGGATGGAAAAAACCCCAACAACAAACCCCTGTATCAGTTTTGACACATGGACACAGTGTTCGGGATGCAGCCTGTCCTTCAGAGACACTGTTAAAGTTGGGACTGTTAAAGCCAGGGGACTGCTAAAGACAGAGAGGGACCATGTCGCTCCCTGCATGTGCGATTTCTTACAATCTTCCCCAGTCTTGAACACTGCTGAGCATGGGATAATAGATGAAACACCTTGATATGACTAGATGTTGGAGTGCTTTAAGCTCAGTCAGAGTGAAGAATGTTTGAGTTATATCCAAAGACAATTAAAGACACCTCACATTTCAGGAATGTAGATATTGAAAAGACAAAGGTGCAACTACCTCTGTAGCAGCGGCTAAAAGGCAAAATACTGTTTTGACATTTTCTGTTCAGGCATGCTGGTACTTATGTTCCTACTCCACAACATGCTGCCTCTGCTGTTCGAGTTACAAAGCTGAAACTGTCTCATAAATCATAGCCGTTCCCTTAATAAGCTTATAATTCCATATTTCACACACATTTTTTTCTGTGTGCACTGCATTATATTTTAGTAAAACCTCATCTCTCTGGCCCATTATTCCTCAAAATAGAAATGGAAAAAGGGTAGTATAATCTAGTATTAATGCCTGTTCAAGGAAAAGTCATACTATTGAAGAGTGGAACTGAAAAACTTCCTGTTTTCCTCCCCACTAGTGAGCCAGCTCTTCAAACAGATATCTAGAGCAGAATATCTAGCAGTAGCACGAAGCCTAACTACAGGGAGATTAAAAAATGTAGCTTTCTCACATCTCCAGCCATGTGCACTCAGAACCTGCATCCTACTCATAATTTATAAAATATTTTTGACTTTTATCTTTTTCATCTAGAGCTGATGTACTTTAAAACTGACGATGGAGAAAAAGTGTATTACTGAAATTACTAAAAATGGAAACATAAGTAAATATGGATTCAACTGAAGTTTTTCTCAAAGTCAATACCTCCCTTTAGGTTACTCAAATAAATGCAAAGAAAGCTGCTTTCTATATTCAGTCAAGGAGTGAGGCATCCATTTTAACTTAGCTGGACTCAGCTGTAATGTAAAACTACTTCCTCTATGTTCAAAGCTTTTTATTCACAGAAAATAACAATTTGAGAAGATGACGGTATATGCTTATTCAGAAGGAGCAGAACCGACCAAAGTGATGAATAAACAAGACAAAACTTCTTAGGACAGGAGAAAGGACTGTAGCAGAGCTAAAAAATGCAGCATTTCTAAAGCAAAGAACTGTTTCTGCAAATTTAAACATGGTCAATTCACTGGAATGAAAAAATTTTGGGAAGCTTGAATCTGAAAAAAATACAGTTTTGATGTTATTCTTTTGCATAGTTCACCATCACGCTGCAGTACTCAGTGTTATTGCTTATCCACTGTTGCTTTCTAGCTGTAATGAATTCTATTGCACAAACTTCGCTCTATTAAACAAATAAACAATTTGTGGTAAATAAGACCGAAACACTTTGCTTGTGCAGATTAAAGATGAGATCCAAAAGATGATTATATGTTTAAATCAAATGATGCATCAAACAGGAATTTCTTCTAAACACTTCAGTTTGAGTGTCCACTTAAGATTTGCAGAGGTAAATGTTCTGCCATAGAGACCACTATCTTGGTTAGGTGGAGTAGCTCAGCCTACACCTTTTTGCTTTTAGCTGCTTGGGATTCACCAACTATTTGGGTGCCCAAATCTTGTGATGGAACAATTTGGAATCTATGCTCAGATAAAGTCTGATATAAACTATCAATCAGCCTCGTATTTAACAGAGTGCAGCAATCAGATTCTTGCTCCTTTAGTGATGACAGTGACTCTGGTGGCCATCTGGGATAATCTGCATTCCCGTAATACCATGGAGACTAAAATATTCAACAAGAACATCAGAGGTCTGGACTGCAGTTGCGGATGCCATTGTCTCGGGTAGCAAGCTATGGTGGAAATGGTCGAGTCATCTCCAGGTCTCTTTTTGTAACATCTCAGCTGTGCAGTGAGAGGCTCATGGAGCTGATAAAAAAGGGAGGAGAAAACAAGGTGATATGTTTCTGTAGTCCAGTGATTTTTATCCATTTTAAGGAGTAATGCTGTAACACAAAGCATGCATGCAATCCCTAGAGCTGGGATCGATCCTCCTGCTTACAGGTTCCCCCAGAATTCTTACCACAGAATTATCTTCTAAAGTTCTTCCATGCTACAACCAAAACATGGGCATCTACAGTATTTCTTGCAGCTCTTCCTTGAGCTAGATCCACAACAGGTTTCACTCTCCTTATATCTACCAGTTAAGTGCTTAGTCTACCCTCCAGGGGTGTGCATACTCAGCTTCTTCATTGGGCCCCACATTGCTCTCGGTAAGTCCTTGGGGACGACTGATCTGAGATGTATGTACCTGTGCCATCTCCAGAATCAGCCTCTTCCCAAAAGATACAAAGGACGTCTAATGCCTTCTGAATGGAGGTGGTAGGGTTCTGATGTCCCTATTTTGGTATTTCAGCTTCACTCTGATTAATGCCAACTCTTTGTTTTCTTAGCCACAAAGCTGGTGGTTTTAGGTACAAAAATAGCTGATAATTTCTTTGTGTTTCTGTATTGTACTATTACTCCAGTGAATTTTAGTTTTTGTTGCAGAGCTGCAGTTTCAGTAGGAGGGGATGATACGTGTCACATGCAGAGAAGTGTCTGCAGTCTCATATTTAGGACACAATCACATAGGAGGTAGAAGATGTGAGGTTCAATCTGCTCATGCTGAGCAGAAAAATGACCTTGAGTCTTTTGTTTGCAGAGCGAGTGCTCTGATCAGGGAACTATAATACCAAAGGTCAGCAGGAGAACCACAGTTTCTTTATTTTGGAGAAGGTGGAAGCTGCACCTGCACTTCTTGTACAGCCTCTGTATGCTCTGTGTATGTATAGCAAGATTAAGGGCTTCTTCGGATATCGACATGGAAGCGGTCTACCTCCCGTACTCTGACGTGATTAGCTGAGTCCCACAGCATGGAGTGTTGTATACATGCACTGATGCTTAACTTGGGGTGCTTTCAGGAACTTTCAAGTCAAGCAGAGGTGTGCTTGTGGCCCTGAAGTCCTTCCAGGACATAGCTCAACAGGTGAGCATTTTTTTGTCTTGAATTTTTAACATTTTTTTTCTGTACAACCTGCAAACCCATTTTTTTCTGACCAATTGAGTTCCAGCTCCTCACTGTTTACAGATCTCTTCTCCAAGCTTCTGAAATGGAGAATGAAGAGGAACTGGGGCCAAGTCCTTGCCATGCATAAAGAAACTAGACTAGAGAGTTCTTTATTTCTCTTTCTTTCTCTTCTCTTTTGTCCAACTTCCCACTTTCCACTTTTGGCTATTTAGGTAGCACTGATATGAACAGACATTTAAGGTAATTTATAGCAGAGTCCTAGAAACAAAGACAAAGATAGCAGTAATTGCTGCTTTTTTATTCAGTTAGCTGAATTGTTTTGAAGAGTGCAAGTTTTCAGTGAAGCGTCTCTTAGCATGATTATGATCTTTTCATCTGCAGAATAACCTCTGCAATCAAAAATCAATACTCATG
Source organism: Steatornis caripensis (assembly GCA_013398225.1). NCBI lineage: Eukaryota > Metazoa > Chordata > Aves > Caprimulgiformes > Steatornithidae > Steatornis > Steatornis caripensis. The sequence continues at coordinate 75,479 of VZSC01004850.1, forward strand.
CAATGGGCAAATCAGACTGTTCCTGCCCACAAGTATCTGCAGCATTATGTTTTGAGCGCTGTTGATTTGCTTTGATTTGGAAAAATGGCTTGTCTGCAGAACTGTGTATGTATTTATGCACATGATAGTTTAAGCGGTAGTGAAAAATGTCAGAACTTTAAAACCATAATCTAAAAACAGGGAGAGATTTCTAGTTTCCAAATGACAAATGACATTTCCACTTTCAGTCTCAGAAAAGAGTGGTTCTGTCTTGTCTCACAATGGAGACATTTTATAAGAGCTTTTATGAAACTGTGCATTAGCTAGACTTCCTAGTAAATACTGCACCTGTTTTTTCAGACAAACGGCTACTAAGGACAGTATTGCCACCACCATCAATATAAATAAATAAATAAATCCTTAACTCATATTTCTGTAATGCTGCAGCATGAACAACCACACAAATACTACGTTTCCCATAAGGTTTATACTGACCATCATTTGGGATAGCCAGGATAGAACTTCCATTAATACATGTGATGATAATCTCAAATTTGTGTAGCATTCAACACAAGACCTGGATTCACCCTCTCTTCACATTTTAAATAAAAAATAAATCCACTAATGTGGATAAATGGGTACATTCATGATTCACACCTGAAAAAGCAAGCCTGATGCAGACTTGGATCAACATCATATTAGCATTAAGAGTGTACATAAATAGCTGCACATATGGAAACAGTCTGCAGTACAGAACAAGGAAACCGGGAGTTTAATAATCTTTAAAAGCCCAGGAGCTATTTGCGCATGTCATCATTTGCAACTTCATTTATTAGATAATATATGCATATACATATATATATATGTACAACAGACAGCGTAAGGCAATGGGCAACGTGCATTTCAGACATACATTTTGACTCTTTTCAGACTCTCAGAGGCTTCATACGGTGATCTTTGAATTCTCAAACAATTTTTTCATGTCTTTTCAATTTTTCACCTCTGGGTATGCATGCAAACAAATGAACATAAACCCCTTAATATTTATTTTAAAATTACAAACATTTACAAACAATAATACCTTGAAACAGACCTCGTGTAACTGATACTGGTTCTGTGAGCACCAGGCCAGCTGCTCATTCTGATTTTACTCAGAATTATTCAGTTCATATGTTGGAGTTCTATATCCCAGCACTGCTACTGGACTCTCTTTAAGTGCCAGTGTCTGGCTGACATCAGTCCTGGAATCACTGAGTAACATTTTGTACAATGGGCACATTTTTCCCCCCGCTGTGATTGTTGGATTCCTCTGCAAATAGTATGAACGGGTGAGAGACAATCTACCAGCAATGGTGTCCAGTTACCGGCACAGCTGGCATCAGCAGGACCGGGAGAAGGCAAAGACAGATGGCTGTTCAAAGCACAAGCCAGAGTCACTGCCAATCGATAGCAGAGTATCACCAATTTTAGCAAAGCATGTCTAGCACCTAAGGGAACGAAATTAAAAATGACAGATACACCTCAGTGTAAGAAAGAGACTGAAATCCCAGTCTGGAAGGAAGTGGGCAGAGCAATATACTTCTGTAGAAATCTGTGTCAGATCTCCTGCTATAAATCACAGGAATAACAATATAGCTGGAGGCTGAATTCAGACTGAGGTGCTGCTGGGTGCAGGACAAAACGTTCAGAAAGAAAATCAGCATCGCTAACAGGAATGCCTGACGCTGTGTGATTTTGGTGCGTTTTTAATCAGCCATGCAGGGGTTTTGGAAGAGACAAAGGAGCTGGACATTATCAGAAGATTGTTTGCTGCCTGCTTGTTGTTCACAGTTCAAGACATACTTGATCTTGCTGATTCCCGGCATTTCGAGGGGGGTGTGTGTGTGTGTGTGTGCACGCTCTGAGTGTGATCAAGTCCCTCTGCTTTCGGTGTCAGTTAAGAGCACTCAGTACTGTGTGAGAGAGCTCTGCACCTTGGCAGGTCAGACCCCTGGGGCCTCATTTTTGTGAAGCAAGCTTCATCTCGAAGGCCGAGTGGCACGAGTAAGCCCTATCTGCAACAGCTCAAAATGCCATTAATACTATCACACTTTCAGTTCTGCTGTCGCTTTATACAAGTCCTTAATTAAAAGTGTATTCACATTTTTCTATCCCTGTAAGAGCAGGTCTTCTACTACAACCCTCTTAATGGGAATTACTTGCCTGAAATGATGCATCGTGTAGCCTGGAGGTGAATAGCTGCTGCTGTTTCTGTTTTCTTTAGCGGTGGAGGTTACCAGTGATGCACCCCACTGTGCAAGAGAGGAAGTCTGCCAGGCTCTGCGGCCAGGAATTGTGTGGTAGGAGCAGAAGTTCAGCCTTTCTCCAGAGGCAGCTACTTCGTAGCCTGTCTGGCAGTGATGAAGCTTTTGATCCTGGAGCCTGCTTGAATACCAGAGCCTATGTTTTGCTTTCAGTATACAGGACGCAAGCATATACTATCAGTGTAAATGGCTTTAATTTTAGATTAAAGGTAACAGCCAAACAAGGAAGAATAAAAGAGCCATCTCCTGGAGAGAGGCTTCTTTTATGCCTGCAAATGACCTAGCACACTTCTGGGTGTTGTGTATGAACAATGCAAAAAGAAATATCCTTTATCACATCCTGCAGTTGTGGTGCAGTGAAGTAAGTCGATAGGCAACAGTGTTAGGCATTTCTACGTACGAGTAGCTAAAGCTTTGCTTAGCTGCTGCTTTACATAACTATTTGTAACTGTTGCATTAACTGAAACTTTTTCTTGTTCAGTCTATTTAATACAGCTACATGAACAGCATAGAAAAAATGTATGATAATCAGAACTCGAGACAGAATCGGTTGCTATTTCCTTTAAACTCCCCATATGAAAGAAAACTTTCTCTGTAGGTATTATCATAAAATCATAACCTTTAATATACATTTTGAATCATGTAACATAATTTCATAAGACTTACATCCCAAATGTACATCTGAGGAATTCATTGAAATGTACAGGAAACATCTTTCTGCAAAAACTACACAATTACATTGAGGAAAAAATTTTTAAAGTTTCTACAGGGGTGATTTTGGTTGTGCAGATTTTGTTTCCACGCACAGGCATGAATTTTGCCTTAGGGTGGATTTATTAACTTTGCAGACCTGATGCTACAATACTGCATATGATTCATAAGGACTGTTACAAATTGCTACCATTTGACAGGATTTATTAGAAGAATTTGGAACAGTTTATTTATCTCCAAGGGTAAATGGATTTTGAACTTTACTTACCATGAACTTTTCTACTGTGTTTCCTCTGTGACTACCCATGCCTTAACATACCATTGTTTACAAATGCTTTTGACTGTGTACTAAATCTGGAGAACTGAGAATTATACAGTCAGTTTTATTTTCACTTGTGTATCCTTGACCATGCCCTTACCCATATTCTTATAACCCTTAAGTCTCTGTATAAAGATGCAACTGGGCAGCACAGTTCTGTGGTGGCAGTTAGTATGAGACAGCTAAATGCTTCCTGCCATTTAGAATACAGTTGATGTGATTTTATATCTGGAACTTTCCAATATTCTGTAGTTAATCGTGTACCAACTTATTGCATGCATTTCTGCCCAAATTTTGTGACATTTTTCTAATAGAATTCCACATTTTGTAATAAATCTCTTTGGTTCTTTCCATTAATATGCTGAAAACAAGGTACTTATTTTCCTTCTTAAATTTTAGTGTTCAAATATAGTCTCAGGAAATTAAGACCATAACTGCCTCTCTGACTTTGCCTATGCATTCCCTTTTGTTCAGAATAGCTACAAGGTCGATACTATAATTTGATATGAAGCTGCATTTCACTAATTTGGGAATATTCCCTCCTCTGCCTTTTTCTTGCTCTTTATTTTAAACATGCTCTTAATATGCATCACTATTCGTCTGCTCTGTGAATGAGTCGGTTCTGTGAAAAACTCTGCATTTTTCTGAGGTTTTTCTTTTTTTAATTAAAAAAAAAATGTGATAAAATGGAGGGTTTTTTAATTTGGCCTTTGCTGATGGCTGATAACCAGCTAACAGGATCACCTGATCTCTATTCCCATCAGTTATTATCACTTTAGTGGGTAGTATTAATTGAAAAATCGATGTTTGTTCCATAAATGTTGTTAGAATAAACTCATGTCTAGTTACTCCCTGTTGCTGTCTTTCTCCTGTGTATTGACCATGAAATGTTATTTTAACTGAGTCCTATCTTTCAGTTTCATTAGAAATTTATACGGCCACTGTATGTTCGTAGATGCTATACTGACACTGTACACTGTTATGCATGTCAGGATCTGCTGAATTGTTATGCTATATTATTCAAAGAGTAATCAATGTAATCTTCAGAAACACTATTTCTATTGATGAGTGATGATTTCTTCCTGATTATAGCTGGTTTCATTTGAATTATTTCCAAGCCATATTCGTTCCCAAGTGAGTAGTATTACAAGCCTTTTTCTTCTTTTTTTTTGACACATTGAAAGTCTTTGCTGAATAATGTTGAAGAATTGATTAGGCCAATAAATGAATACCAAAGCCAGAGGGTTATTTGATCATCATCAATGTAGACCTCTGAATAAAGTAACTATTCTGAAATTTCACATAAAATATAACAAAGCACACAGGTAGTTTTATTCATTTATGTGTTTTAAATTCAGAGTATTCATAAGTCCTTTGGTGTATTAGCAGCTGAGTCATTAAAATAAAGATTTCCTGACATTTAAGTATGCTATAAACTTTCTGCAAGTTATTTATGCTGGGTGATTTTCACTGAATAAGCACAAACAAGCCTCACTCCTTAAACAAGTGTCCCTATGCCTCGTGTTATTAAGTCAAACAAACAGGATACAGTTTCAAGTTTAGCCTTTATTATTAGCTTTAAACATATTGCACAAAAATCTAGTGATCAAAAGGGTATGCTTTCATTGTGAGCCTCATAATATAAAAATACACAATCATAAAAATCTTGTGATAAAAGACATCAAAGAAGATGATTTTTATTAGAAGACCAGATACGTCCTTCATATTGTCTTAACCCAGGCAAAATTAGTCCAGGGATTTTGTCCAGCTGTGGTATGGAATATTCTGAACTAAAATCTGTAAGGAATGTTGAATAATTTGGAAAGGTTTTGTTGTTGTTGCTCTTGTTAAGTTACTTTGGCCTCACTAGGACTTCAATCTGTCCAACAGAGCTGAAGAGGGTTTTGAATATAAGCATAATGCCAAAGTGAGTATTTGTTGCCCATGACCTAGCAAGAAATGTGTAGTTGTGCTAATGGATGACATGCAAGGAAGGCATACAGAGCAACGACTAATGGAACAGAATACCTACCTATTGCAGGCCAGGCTCTAACATTTGTCACAGTTTGTATAAGAAAACAGTAGGAATTAATTATCAGGAAGCTCCATCCACCAAGGTTTCACCTTCCTCCCTCTTTCGAAGATACTCTTACAATGCTACTCTCTGAAAAAAGAAGGGATGAAGCAAGAACGATTCATTTTTTAAAGTTTTTTAATTGCCTGTTGTTTTAAATAATTCCCCACCGGTGAGAGCAAGGGCCTGGGGCATCAGATCCTTCTCAGCCTTAGCAGGCTGAAACAGCAGCAGAGAGGGTAAATGCACCTTTCACTCTTCTGTTTGAAGCAGAGCCCTTCTGCAGCTGGCAGTGCCAGAGTTGCATGGCCAGAGAGGAGGTAACAACACGTCTGACTCTCACTCAGGACAGAACAAACTGGCGCTGCAGTTTGCACTATCATTGACCAACAACCAGCAGTCACTGCTGAAGGGGAATGTTGATTGTTAGCCTTTTCCTTTGATTGGGTGCCCTGATTATGACTGCAGGATGAGGCTTGCTCCTGCCTGCTTTCTTCTGCTCTACATTCCCTTGTTCCTTTTCAGCAGGGAAAGTGTTTTCACTCAGAATTCCTCCAGGTACAGTAGTTCAAGCTCATAGGATGTGGGAGTAATGGAATAAGTATGCTTGGAAGTTCACCATGCCACTTCTGTTTTTGGTGTGTCCTTGGAGCAAAACTAGCTCAAGATAAGGAATGACATCTCTCTTTCTCTCAGCAGAAATTTTTGAACATTTTTTCGTAGTGCTAAGTGTCCATGCAACAAGCTCATAGGTGATTTTAGAGACTTACAATGCTAGACAATGCTGCAAAACAGACTGAATTTCTGCATGGAAGTTAGGAAGCCTCTTCTGGGTAAGCAGAATGGTATGTCAGATAAACTGACACAGAAGTCTGTGGCACACAGCCAAATACCCACCCCACCTGTTAAAAAGTCAGACTTGCAAATACCCTGTAATTTTATTAGTTTGGGTTTTGTTGCCTTTTTTTTTTTAACTTTTACTCTTTGAAAATAAGATTACAAGAAGACAAAAGCATTGAAATTGCCAATCTCTTTGGGAATTTTTACTTTTGCCAAATATCTCTTAGGCTTATTGCTTGAGTAGAGTCAAGCTGAAAAGCAAAAGTCTATCATTTCATGCTGCCTGTCATGCAAGGTCTTGTTAACTCAAAAGTCTCAATAATTTTTACGGTTCTGCCTCATTTTCTTCAATAGAAAATTTTACTTTGAGCTTAAAAAGCATTTTGTTTCCAGTAGAATTCAGAAGATTCATGTCAATATTAAACTGTGAAAATTCATTTCTCGGCAGCATAAGTATTTTCCATAGCTGAACTAATACAGTATTGCCCTTTAGAAAAGTATTAAAAGTCCTATTACATGTGTATTTGTAACTTAGACTGGAACAGAAAGAATAGTTTAGTCATCCAACTCCTGTCTGCAATGCATGGAAGTAGAATTATGGAACCCAATCCCAACCACTTCATTACAGAATAGTACTCAGTATTACATCTTTTAAGGTCCAAGTTTCTATTGCAATCTTTTTTCTTTTGTCTAGATGTGACCTTTAAAATCACAAATGGTTATGTCCTACTCTTGTTGTTTAGGCTCTTCCAGTTACTGGGGCAGAAATATTTTGATGGTCACTAAACAATACATGATAGTGAGCGTCTATGTACAACTTGTTAGGATAGCACCTCAAAACTTTCCTCACTGTCTTTACCGGCCTACAACTGTCACATAGTAGAGTTCTTGGGGTTTTAACACATTTTGCTTACCACCCCTTCCTCTCACTATTTTTATATATTCCTGTTCCTCACACAAAAGCTGAGATTCATCTCACTTAATTTTAGATGTCTACATCCAGAGCGGCCAAGCTAGACTCTCCTTGTTAGTGAAAAGCTCTTTAAAACCAGATTGTAATAATCTATTATGAATAACACATGTACACCTGATCTGACCTTGAGTCAGGGGATGGAGTAGGTAACCTGCGGAATTTCTCTCTGCTCCTATCCTCTGTGATTCAATATCACTGTAAGGTGATCAGACTTGTCAGGTTTTGACTTTGTACAGTAGCAGATTTCGGTATATTGCTAAAGAAAAATTTAACACAAGTTTTCAGGTGAGGCAAAGATTTAATGATTTAACAAATATCTCTCTGTTTAGATTCAGGCCTTGGGAAAATTCTATACAAAGTTTTGTTGTAAACATAATGATAAATTGATGCTGGATGCAATCTTTTTTGACCAATCTATGGCCAGTTTTCTCTAAACTAGAGTATTCTTATGTGCAGGATAACATACTATGTGACTAAAGCTGTATGTACTCAAATCGAAACTGACTTTCTACAAATAAATGTTTTGCAATTGTTTACGGCTGCCCAAAACCAAATTTAAAAAGTAATACCAAGACACTCAAGCAGGAAAAAAAGCCTTCAGATTTTAAAAGTAAAAATATTGTGCTGTTTTTCCTTTTTTTTTCCTCTTTTATGATTTCAATTTGATATAAGCTTGTCTTTCTGCCTTGTTATCTTCATCTATGGTTGTGCTTTCAGATGTAATCTACTAAACAGTGGAAAACTTAATTATTCTTCAAGTGGACAACACATGTCTTCTCCAAATAATATTATATCTCATAATAGGTGTCATGGCATGCAACAGAAAGAGTAATTGTGTACACTGGGAAATATTTCCTTGGGTTAGTAAATGTATGTCATCTGTTTGGTAAACCATTTCTTTCTATATATTTTATTAAATGTTTGTGGTTTGTTTTGTTTTGGGTTTTTTTTTGTTTTTTAATATTGTCTATCACACAGATAAAGGGCTTTGTAATATCTGGGTGATTTTGACTGGTACAAAATCATTAGAGTTTTTTTTTCTCTCCTGCCATCATTTTTCATTTTGAAGGTGGCAGAAGTGTCCTCTTAGATCATAACTTCAAGCACATTCTTATTCAAACAGCGAGACAAATAACAACCCAAAGGTCTAGTTCAGAGCAGTGTTCATTATCATCTTGTTCTGTACTGTAAATTACAAGTATTCGGTTTGTCAAAATATTCTATGTATATATCAAAAATTTAACCCTGTGTGGTTTTGGAGGGGTTGTATACAGCAGAGAGGAAAGGAGAAAAGTGGAATGATTATAATTATTGTTAACAGAACTGATTGATAGTAATGTGAATCAAGGAAGAAAAAGAAGGTTTTACAGGTAGGGACAGCTACAGTATAACCTGGAGAAAATATGGGTCACAAAAGCCACAAGTGGGTTGTCAACTGTTTATGTGGAGGCAACACAACACCCTAAGAAGAATCAGAATACAATACCATTACAAGAGGAGATGTCCTTCAGAAAACGTTAATCAAACCGACTAATACAGAGGGGAAAATGACAACATTTTGCCCTCACTCTCAAGACTTGATTATGTGGCAAATTTTCTTAGAGCAAAAATAGACATTTAAATGCACCAAGAAAATAGTTATAAAACCACACTCATAGAATATAAGTAATAATTAGAAAATACAAATAACATTATTAGGAGTAGGCATACATGGTCTATAGCTGCACAATCTTGTGTAGTTAAGTTAGGTTATATGATTTCAATGTAATAGAAAAATAAGAAAAGAGCAACTAGCCACCTTTCCCCTTTGTATCTCTGCTACATTCGACCAGCAAAAACATACTTGGGAGTTAAACTCTAGAAGTTTTTGATCTCTCTCTCTCTATATATATATGTATATATATAAAATGAATATGCATTCCTGTTATGCAAGAATAGTTTGCGGGTAATACCAGTATGTTATTATGAAACCCAGAATTTCAAATTTATAATTCTCAGCTCAGATTGTTTAAAAATTGCCATTAAGAAGAAGACAATATTATTTATTCCTTTGTTTTGATAGTATCTTAAATCAAGTAGCGGTCTTTACTGGTCTTAACCAAATATGCTAAATTCTGAAACTTGAAAGAATTCCTTTCCCATAAAAGTGTTCTCTAGTGTTATAATAGTTTGATTTAAACTTCAGTAACCTAAGTAAATACTATGCTTAACAACTGTCAGTTTAAGTTTAAATCTGAAAAAGATACATTTTTTTCAACCTATTCCTCATTTCTGCTTCTCTTTTTCAAACATGTAATCCCAGGCCCTTACCTCTCAAGATACTGTTAGCAAACAGGGGAAAGAGCAAGATCCAGTTAGAATCAATAAAAGAGGAGAAATGAAATATATGACAGCTTTTGGTAACACTGCTTAATGCATTACTGGAAGCTGTTCAAATATGTTGGATAGGATTTTATGATTACTTAAGATAATAAAAACTGCTTAGAATGCTAAAGGAAGTCAAGGGAAATGAGTACTTACAGCAAAATTGTGCATTGCTATAGTATATGTTCAGTCCATGAAACCTCTAAGAACTTGGAACATCCTTCAGTAAATGGAGGTAGATGCTTTCTTAGTAAGTGGGAAACTGTGACAAGCATCTTCTCCAACAGAGAGCCATAATTAGGCTTAAGTGTGTGATCCAGCTGTATAGGTTACAGTCCTAAGACAATTTTCTACTGCAATGAGGCAAAAAGGAACATCTGTCCATGGAGTCAGCTAAACTCAATTTATGAAGTGGACAAAGTGAGAGACAGGTTATGTCAGTAAAAGCTTTGTACACAGAACACACACAACTGCATGTGTGCAGAGTGGGAGTTAGGCAAGAACCACTCCCCAGCACCCTGCTGGTCTGCTGGCATAGCCCAGCCTGAGGAAACATGGTGCTCACGCCAGTCAGGTTCGGTGTCAGGCTCTGGTCAGTGGCTTGGCCCTGACATGGGCTGTCTGCTCAAACACAGTGCCAGATGTCCATGTAGTGGTGTTTTCCCCAGTTTCTATTCCTGGGGAGGTGTTTGTGGTCAGGTGTTGGCACAGTCAGTCCATGGTGATGGCAATGCACCATTTCAGCAGTCTCAGGTGTGTTCTCCTGTCACTTGTTGGTCTAGGGCCCCTACGAAGGCTCATCCCACTCAGTTCTTGTCTGAGTTGCCAGGTCTGCCATGGCTGATAATGCTCAGTCCTCAGCCGTTTGTTGAGGCAAGTTCATGATGTTCCTGTGACATCTGCCATTTGCCTGGTTGGGAATGAAGTCCTGCTCTTTTACCTACCTTCTCCCTCCTACTTCAGAATGTGAAAAGAAGCCAATGATTCTGTGATTCTGTGAATCAGTACTGAAATGAACAGATTTATATGGATATCAGCTAATAAATAGCACAACCTGGGCAATTTATATTCAACTTCCTGGGCAACCAGAGACCCAGCCATTCTCTCTCACACACACAGAAGGTAATTTTCACCAGAGATGGGTCAACTGAAGATGAAGTCATGAGAGTGTACCACAGTACACAAACTATTTTGGTTTTCCTCTAATCTCCTTTGCTGCAGATAGAAGAGGGCTTTCATTTTGTTTAGGTAAACTTCTATATTTTCTTTCTTCCTCTGTTGCATTCTGCCCCAAAGTCTTATTTGGTCAGGCAAATTGTGCTTCCTGAACTGAAAACCTGTGAAAATTCCCTGTTCTCCCCTACTAGAATGTCAAGGGTCATTTCTAATTACCCTGATAGGTAATAAATAGATTTCCCTCCTGCAATATGTAAAGCAATGATTAACAGTCTCAGTGTACCTGAGGAAGGCAAACAATGACATTTCTAAGTAAGAAATTGTTTTCTGAGCATCTGTTGCACTGAATAACTGCACACAGCATGTGAAGGATTAAACTCAAAAATAATACACTTAAAAATGCTTTTATGATATATTATGAAAGTCAGAAGTCCCACTATTGTGGATTTATAGACCAGTTATTTTAATTTAATATTGATTACGGATCATAGGAATAGAGTGACTATCAGAGATAACAAAATAAAACCAGACAAACCTCAAGCTCATAGTCTGTATTTATAGAGGAGCTTTATTGATTTTCTCTGTTGTAGTACTTCTGGTAGAGCTGAATTAATTACTGGTATATCCTAAGAGACAAATCTTTTGTCTGAAATTCTGTTTTTGTTTTCTTCTGGAAATTTATTTTCTAAAAAAGCCCTCAACTTTGAAAACTGCTTAGACTATCACATTTAAATGAATGCATTATCCTCACATTGATGTGAAGTTCTGCTCTGGTCGGGGAAGTAAAAGGTGGCTTATCTTGTTAAATATAGAACATGACATTATCCAGCAAGCTGTTAGTTTAGTGTTTCCAAATGCCTTAGGAGATTTTCAAATCTAGATGTTTTTAAGGTAGTGAAATTAACACTTTCAAATGGGATGAAATTCATACTATTATGTCACAGCAGGCCACACAGCTTAGTTAGGTGTCCTGGTAAATAGCAAAAAAAGCTTGTATGCTCTGGAATAGGATACTTCTCCACTGCCTTTGCTGCCAGTTGCTATTAATCTCCACTTAAAACTGCATGGGCAAAACATCAGCTGGAATGCCGTGACCAATTTGTACTACTGCAAAAGTACCCACAGAAGAGCAATATGAGAACAACTCAAACACTACAAAACCTGACATGTAAGCAGAGATTAAAATATCTGGGCTTTATTTGTTGAGGGAAGGGAATGGTGATTGATGGGGATATGATAGCAACCCTTAAGTATGTAAAAGGTTGCTGCAGACAAGAAGAAAACCATCTATTATCCAATTGAAAAAGAAGTGAAAGGATTTATTCCAATAATAAAAATTTATGTTGTATTTCAGGAAAAAAAAAAAAGATCCAAATAAATGTGACAGTGAAGTGCTGAAACAGGCTGCCCAGAAGTTGTGGAGTCTGTAAGTACAGAACTTCAACAACAGATTAGACAAACATCCCTGAAGAATGAGAAGGAAACTATGGCAACCTCTTTTCAGGCAGGAATATGAATTTAGATTATCTTGTGAATGGTTTTGAAGCTTTATTTTATTTGTTTTATTATAAGCCATTCTTTTCAAAAGCACCTGCTTCAAAGCAGATGAAGGACGGCAGAAGAATTTTCTAACCTCAAATGGATGGGACAAATAACATATTCCTGGATGGGAAAGAATGGTCTGCCACAGCATTACCTTTCTTCTCCATCCTTCTGGTTTATGTACACATGACAACGTTAAAAACATCATTTAAGACTTGACTTAGACTCTGGATTTCTGAGAGTTGTTAGGTCAGAGGTGTTTGAGCATATTCTTCACATGGTCTGGGGCACTTCACTGATGAAAATTAAGTTTCTAAGTTTTGTCTTCAGGGTTTATGCAGCAGCACTGCAGAGCGTTAAAAAAAAGTAGATTTTTCTCATTGATTCCTGAAATGATGGTCAGGTGTCTAAGGTATAGAGGTATTTAGGGACCTTATTAATTTCATTCATAGTAATAATTCCTTTTTTGCCTTTAAACCAGGTATCAAGCTTTGAATCATTTAAAAATACTTGGGATGACTGAATCTGTGGGCTGCTGATTTTTGCATACCTAAGTGACCCCTGCCTTGGTTTCAGTGGGATTTTGCCTAAATAGAGAAAGCAAGATCAGGACCTCAGAGGCTCATGGAGATGCTCAGGGTAGTTTGACATGAGACATGTCAGAGTCAGACCACAGTTCACACATCTGCTTCCTGGCATGACGTAATAATTGTCAGCTCTCAGCTCCCCAGTTAGCATGCTTTATAGGACAGAGGCTCATTTGTCAGGCATTACCTGCAGATAAAACCTCATTAGAAAAGTTTAGGGCATATAAAGTATTCTACAGTAGTTTTACTGCTCTCTTTGTGTACACGTCTCTCTTGGGTGGAAGCTGTTCCGGGTTAGTTCTGAGTTTGAGACAAGGAAACTCAACATATGGTTACCCGCAGAAGATGCACCTTGGGGCAAAACAGTTTATCTGGAGAAGCAAAACTGTTTGAGAAACTTTTTGGCATTAACTGCTATCTTACTATCTTCCATTGAAAGTGTGACTATATTCTTGATATGTCCACTGAAGCAGGAAGGTAGAAAGAACTTTAGAGAGAAGAAAACGTCCTTTAAAAATGAAGTTTAAAAATTATTTATCAACTGAATATCCTCTTGCCAACTGACAGGCATTCTGATGACACAGTGATGGGTGCAGCTAGGCCAGATAAGGTAAACAAACAGACTCCCCAGGCCCTTCAGTGTATAAAGGTAACTTCAGCACTTTTCAGGTTAGCTTTGTTCCTCACTTTAAAGAGATATTTACATTAAAAAGAGACTCTGGTCCTTGTGAAGTGTTATTGAGCTGAGGCAGCCTGGAGACAGGAGACCCTTCATGTAATCAATGTGTTCCTTTAGAGTTCAGCATCTTTGTTAGCAATGTTTCTTACTCAAAAGTATGTTTAATGCATTGTAGAAATATGCTTTATAAGGAGCACTGTAAAACATACTGTAATAGTACATCCTTGGGGAACTTCTTTTGTCATTTTTTTCTGATCATGTTTAAGAAAGGATGTTTTGCAAGAAGAGGAGTTACTATGACACACAAATCTAACTGCAGTTTCCACTCTCAGTCGGTGGCCATCAACATCTTCTTCACTATTTGAAAGAATAGTATTGCAGATATTTTAAATGTCACCACTTTGCTCAGAAATCACCTCTTAATGTGAGGTTATTGCAATGACAAAAAGAAAGACTTAAGTCAACCTAAAATATATCAAAGTTGAATCCAATTATTCTGAAATAAAAACAACCATAAAAAAACCCAAACTCATTTTTTTTCATCAAAATGAAGATAGTAAGCAAAGGAATATCATATCAATAATTTTTACATTGATATCAGTACTTTATGAAATTAACTTATACAGTACCATTGACAGCCCATTTTAACAACCACACAATTTTAACATTTTGTTAAACCTTTGGATTTGAAATCTGATTCTAGAGGTATGTACCAAGCATTCATAATGCTTACAGATTTCTCATGATTATTTACAAATGTATTATTCTGATAAAGCAAATGACTTTACTTGTATACCCCATCTTTCACTCACACTTCAGAAAAAGGGTCAGATAATAGATGAAAGGGGAAAGTAAGTAAAAGGAATCTATCTCATTTTATAGTTGAACCAGCAGGTGCTAGGTCTTTTCAGATGCCAAAAGAAAGGCACAAACACTTTCAGGACAGATAACTATTTATTGATACAGTGACGGAAAATGTGATAGCAAGTTATAAAACCTTACATCCCTTCTGATGCAGGGAAACCTGAGATATTGCAGCATTGGACAAGGCCTCTGGTCAGGGCATGGCATGCTACACAGATCCTGTCTGTGATGAGCTTTGGCAGGTCTAAGGCCATGAGCATGCTTATAGGGGCTTGGTCAAGGCACCTATCTGCCAGCCACTGATAGAAATCAATCCCGGAATGTCGATAAACCCATAACATTGATTACATGTACATTGATTAACTATATACTGATTATGTGTACATTGGTTAATTATATTATTGATTAGATACGCCTTGTGGTCGCACAGTAGTCATTATATGGATTTATACACCAAATTGACCATTATGTGGATCACCAGCTCCTTGTACAATAGCCTTCTAGTCTGATTGCTACAAGTAGGAAGAAGCAATTTTGTTGATGGGTTTGATACTTACAACTTGTGATGCTGTGAGGGCATTTACGTGTCTTAGTACAGATCTTTGGACATGCAGAGTAGGACAGAAAATAAATGTATAACGTGAACTTCTAAGCAATACAAGATGATTTCTACTGGAATAGAAATAAATCATAATCATAGTATACCAGGTTGGAAGGGACCTCAAGGATCACCTGGGACAACCATTCTTGGCAAAAGCACAGTCTAGACAAGATAGCCTAGCAGCTGTCTAGCTGAATCTTAAAAGTGTCTAGCACTGGGGAATCCACCACTTCCCTGGGGAGATTATTCCAAAGGCTGATTGTTCTCATTGTGAAAAGTTGCCATCTTTTGTCCAGTCAGAATCTCCCTAGGGGTAACTTGTACCCGTTACTCCTTGTCTTTTGTGTGGCTCCTTGTAAAAATAGAGTCTCCATCTTCTTTGCAGCCACTTTTTAAATACTGGGACATGGTGATGAGGTCTCCCCTAAGCCTTCTTTTCTCAAGGTTTATGAAGATATTAAACAGCATTGGACCCAATATCGATCCCTGGAGGACCCCACTTGTGACAGGTTACCAGTTTGAAAAAGAGTTATTTACCTCTGCCCTGCAGGTGCAGCCTGCCAGCCAGTTCCCCACCACCACAGAGACCACTTGTCTGGACCTTAACACATCAGTTTCTCTAGCAGGAGGCTGTGGGGAACCATATCAAAAATCTTGAAGAAATCCAGGTAGACAATGTCCACCGCTCACCCCATATCAACTGAGCAAGTTGCTTGTTGTAGAAGGCGATCAGGTGTGTCAAGCATGATTTGCGTTTAGTGAATCCATACTGGCTTTTCCCAATCATGTTCTTCATTTGCCTTGTGATAGCCCCTAGGAGGATTTGCTCCATAACTTTCCCAGATATTGAAGTAAGATTGATGAGTCCATAATTTCCTGGATCCTCCTTCAAGCCCTTCACGTAGATGTGGGATGACTCTGTCCATCTCTCCGCAAATAGTTTTCAAACCCTGTATTGATACCACAAAGGAGGGTATTCAGAGAAAAAAACCACTAGCTTGGTATAAAGAAAAGAACATTCCCTTCACCTCAAAGATTTTTTTTATTTTGAAGTTGTTCAACAATTTTTCTGTTAGTAGTCCAATTTAACTGATGCAATCAAATACAATCTATAATTTTCATCTATCTATCTGTCCATTGACTTATATGGAAAAAACAATTTAAATACATGTTGTGGTGTAGACCCTGCTTCCCCCCTACTAACAAGCCGCATTGCAATGTCAGATCATTCAGCACCATATGAGAACAAAGAGCTGGGATAATTGGGC
>VZSC01004850.1:92155-119483 GCA_013398225.1 Steatornis caripensis
GCTTTCACTGAAATCTCCACACTACACTCCTTTAGTTATAAACCGTTGACCAAGTCTGGGACTAGGAGTGGATTCAGCCGCACCTAGACTCCTCTGAGAAGGAGTTTAGAAAGCAAGGGGGTCCACTCTGAATTTTGTGACTCAATGGGAGGGCACTCCTTATACCCTTTTCCCTAAACCCTGTATACATCACTCCAACTCGACCCTGACACAGTTTCCCCTATCCAACCACTGTATAATCACCAACTCTCTGCATCCCGCCCCCCGCCATTCACTGTGACAGTTGCACCTAAGCACCACTCTGACCCAATTCCCTTTCACATTCCCTTCACACATTAAGTAATAGAGTGAATCTTGCCATCGAATTCTGTAAAGTCACACTTTTTACAAACTCATATTAAAAATCACCTTTCCCTCATATCTTTGGTGGTGATTCTTTGAGCGACCGTTAAACCTTAACCACTCTCCCTGGCAACAATACATGCTACCACAATTAGAGTGCTAGCCATGAAATAAACATAACTACACTTAATTTTATAAGCTTAACCAAATTGCCTGAATGAAGATCCACAGAAATATTTAGAGATTGTTTCTAAATTCTCAGCAGCTATAACCCCCTGTTTTACTGTAAGGACCACTGTCCCTGGCCTGTGACCACATCCTCAGCTGCTACAATGCCACTGGTGTTCGCAATACTTCGTGTGGCAATGAGCACAAGCTGGAACACAGGCAGTTCCACCTGAACATGAGGAAGAACTTTACTGCGAGGGTAACAGAGCCCTGGCACCGGCTGCCCAGAGAGGTTGTGGAGTCTCCTTCTGTGGAGATATTCAAAACCCACCTGGATGTGTTCCTCTGCACCCTGCTCTAAGGGCACCTGTTTTAGCAGGGGGGTTGGACTAGATGGTCTCCAGAGGTCCCTTCTGACCCCTACCATTCTGTGATTCTGTGTGGAAACTGCTAATTTGGAGCGCCCGAGCAAATCTGTGGAGCAGACTCCTGGTCTAATTCTGGGAAAGTTGGTACTCAGGCCAGTGCCATAGATGAAAAGCAAGAATCATAGAATAGAATAGTGAGAGCTGCATCAGCATGTTTCTTTTGCCCTGGCTAGCTTGTCTGGTTTTTGTGTAGGGCCAGTTTGCCCAAGGTACAGTCAGGTGAGCTGTACCACCTTCACAGTCTTGGGTCTACCGCCTTGTTGGAGATGAACTGTTCATGTGGCATCAGAATGTTCTGTTACATGAATGCATAGATATTCAATTCCCTTCCTCTCTATCAATAGGTATATGCATATATGTACGATGTCTACCACACAGAAAGGGAGGGAAAACAAAATATGACTGAAACTGTTGAGTCTATTAAAATGTTCCTATCAAAGTTATAGCCAAAAGTAATTTACAATACACAATGAGTCATGCATCCTGCTTCTATCCCTGAGTAATGACAGGATGTGGGGAAGAACATGTACTATCTACTTAATGAGAATTACGAAGAGATTCATTTAAAATCGTACCAGCTTACTACCACAAACTTTTGTATCGCATCAAATTATATCAGTCAGCCAGCAAGCTCTGCTGCTAGACATGCCCCTCAATGCAGACACTCCTGTCTTCCTTGCTGAATGCATCTCTTATACTGTAATTTAGAAAATGATCCCTGGGAATGTTTTACGTCTAAGGATTCAGTTCAGACAGGCTTTTGTCTAATAACAGTGTGGCCACACAAAGCATGATATTAGAAATGTCATCCTATATTAGAAAAGGGTCAGCTCAGAATAAAGCTATTGTCATCACTGCTAATCAAACTCAAAAGTGGAACTGGAGCAACACTGAAAATATTAAGTCAGATTTTTTTTATAAAATGATTTGCTTTGACTCTGCTTATGTCCCCATTATAGTCTCTCTCCACAGCTGCTGACAAGAATACAAATATGGTGTGTATATCTCAAGACAAAACAAACTTAGGAAGCTCTGTAAAAATATAATTGAGTAAACATATCACCATTTGAGCATGGCAACAACATAATCAGACACAAAGCCAGGAAAAGTAATTTTACTGTTACACAAAGACATCAAAATATAATAAGATATGGTAATGCAGAGTTAAGACACACAAACAATGCAAACTCTACATTGTAATGACCTCATATAATAATCATATCTTTGAATTGCATTGTATTAATTTAAATTATATCCATCCTCCACACCAAGACATCACAAAAGCTTCAGAATAAAACCGTTGTTTTCAAATATAGAAAAATGGTTGTGATTGGTTTAATTAGCCCTGTTGTTTAACTATTCACATAAGAGTTACTGATGTGTTGAGACGAGTTTTTCTTTATCGTATCTAAGCATTAAATTTACTTACTAATAAATACTAAGTTTACTTACATTTTTTTTGTCACATATATATCTCTGAATAAAATAATTATGTAGGCAAATTGAATGTAAAGTACATTGTTATTGGAATAATTAATGAGAAAGAACATACTGTAAGAACGATAATATTTACATGGAAATATTTGGACCTCCCAAAGTTTCTAATTAATTTTAAGTGGAACAGTTTAAAAAAGTAATTTTTCATAAATTGCATGAAAGTCCAGAAGAAGAAAAATGCTATTTTAACAGGGACACATTATTTTCTTTTGTGTGTAACAAAGGGGTGAAATCCTTTCTTCATCCATAAATCAGATCCTGACATTTCCTGTTGGTCCTAGACTGACACTTTACCAATGTGTTTATATACTGTGTCTACATATGATACCCCAAATGTTCATAACAGGTTACACTTGAAAGTTTCAACATGTCTGTTGATCAGGCAGCTGACATTTGCCTTGTGATACTGCAAATGGAATTACTCTGATCTTATATGTCTAATTGCTCTTTTCTAAGCTTCCTCTATAAACATAAGGGAAAGGAACTAAGAGAGCATCATTTATGTCATCCTTTAACAGGTATTTAAAACAGGTGAGATGAATTAGCTTCTTGAGTTTCCAGGTGCTAGTGAACAGCTTAGGTGGATGGTGCCTGTGACATACAACAACATATTGTATACCAACAATATATTGTATTTTCATCGCTTGGTCATTTACTATATAACCTATCTTCATTTATGTTGTAACCTTTTCCTTACTACATGTCTTCGTGTGTTTTTTCTGATGCTTAGACTGTTAGTTCATAGGTGGTGCTGTCTTCTGATTTCATTCTGTGGTTCTGTGGATTCTGTCAGAAGAAAACCTATAAAGAAAGGAATAACTGACACTATGATGAACAAGCTTAAGTAATTTTCAGAATATACAAAGGGAATATCCAATTTTTATGCAAATGTGACTGCAAATGCCGCTCCCAGTGGCAAGGGAGCTGGAACTAGATGATTCTTAAGATCCCTTCCAACCCAAACTATTCTATGATTCTATAAGATGGCCATGCAAATGTCAACTAGTAGATAGCTAGGGCCAGAGGCACAAGTGTGTATAGCCTCAGGGAGAAATTTAGCAGCAGTTCTGAGGAATTAGTTTTGTTTAGCTGTTGGATTTGAGCACTTAAAGAGTCTTCTACATGCATGTGAGGGGAAATCACCTTTGAAAATAAGACCTTGCTTTCTAAATTAACAAAAAAAATTATAACCAGGAATGTAGCAGCATCTAATTTGAGCCTAAATTTTCAGCTATGCCTGTGCTATTTTGCTGACCAACAACTGAATGTGCATAGTAATTACAGGTTAAGCTCCTTGCTGAAATGGTCTTTTCTGGACATGAGTTAAGAAATAATTCATGAAAAATGAATGTTATCTTGTTTTATTATCAGTTGCATGGCTCTAATACAAAGTGATCTGCCCAATAGAACAGGATGAGGGACCATAATATTTTGGCAACATTTTGTTGTAATTAATTTTTGCAAGGGAATTCAGAACTCATATGCCTTTTCTATTAAGTTTCAGAAAAGATACATCTCAAGCAGAAGCAATGCACATTCTCTCAAATTGCCCAGACAACATCCTTCAGCTGCGACCAGAAAGAACCACCTTTGGGAAGTTCAGTCTTTGTGTCTATTTCTTCCTTGGCCTCACTGCTCAGTCTTGTACAAGGGTGTCAATTAGTATGATGGTGGTTTTATGTAATGTGAGCATCTGTCTGCTAGGAACTGGACAAACTGCCAACTTACGACATCTGAGCTGCAAAATAGTTATCAGATGGCCACAGCTTTCAGTCACCAGCCATCTGGGCTGAACGTGTAGAAATTACTTATAGGGCAAAAGGCTTTAAATCACGTGTATTTCAACTTCTTTTCAGGCATGTATGGCTGCCCCTATACTAGCACATTTAAACAGGATGAGTTTTGTGTCCAGCACTACCTCAAATTTATTCACACCATTTAATTGGAGGTAGTGAGGGTGTCAACGATTCATCAGTGTCCTAAGTTCTTCAACAAGAAAAGTCTGACACTGTTCATTCCTTCGTCTTTGATGGTTTGTATCTGCTTGTGCTTATTTTTATACTTTTTCTTAACACAGTCTGTATACGTGAACTTTCTCTCCCTTTGTTTTCAATTATTCAGTTTTCTGTTCTCTGTTCTATCTAACTGCTTTAACAAGATGTTACTCCTACAGTGACCACTGATGGGCCACTGAGATTTGTGTTCACAGTTTGTGATCTCTTGTACAATTCTCTGTTTATGCTCTCGCAAACCACACAGATAAGTCATTCTACAAAGAATAACAACTAGTTACACTGCAAGCTGTGTCTATCCTAGACCAAACTTGACTGCTTAAATAATTGTTAATACAGCTAAACCAAGGCAAAATTAACATATGCCAGGACAAGCCAAACAAGTCCTGGGACCATGCCTTGTCAGGTCAATACAAAGATTGTGTCCTCTAAGCAGCAATGAGAAAATATCCTATTTACTGAACTACAGACATGGTTTCAGAATGAGTCAGGCTTTCATTTGGTGATGTAGGAGGTGAAGGAAGATGCTTTTCCCAGATTTTCATCTGCAGGACTTGCTGGAACTCACATGTTCTCAAGTGACAGTCAGATACCCTAAACAACATGTCTGGCTTGCATCTAAGCACTTCCACGTTTTAAGAATGAAATGTCACCAATTCTGCTGTATTTTGATATGCTTAACTCATAAATGCTATGCATAGAAGTTTGTTTTTCAATACAGTAATAATCTGAAAAGAGCATTCACATCAACAATGGAAATGTAGTATGAATTAAATGTAAATTCCGCTTTATACTTTTAATTAAGAATACTACAAACTGTAACGACAGCCGTCAAGTTGATTTGGAATTCTACCAGTGAAGTGCAAATGAGAAACATATGGAAAACATAGTTTAAATTCCCTTTACTAGCTTGCACATCTCTGTCACCTGTCAAGGAGCAACAAAATGGATGATCCAGTAGGCATTGTAAATTCTGCTGAGCTGAACAGCAATATCTCACCCTCTGCATGTCTTGCCAGCTGCAGGAGGAGCAACAGTGAGTAGCAGGTAGGTGGAAAAGGGTCAGCTCATGGCAGTGATGAAATTCTGTGCTACTGCACAAATGTGCTACTGCCTTTGAGAAATTTTTCACAGGTAAGCTTTTACCTAGACTAAACAAACAGATATTAAACCTTACTGCTACAGAGATTGTTGTATGCTTGCTCTTTCCTTCCTGATAACTGCTTTGAACTGCTTTGCATCAAAGAACAGGTATCCTGGAATACGACATAATTTAATTAAGAACCTGTAGTTTCACTTGTCTACCTGTAGCAAAAAACTCCCCTATTGAATGAGAGACATACTAAACACACTATAGGAATTAAATTAGCATTGTTTTTTGTTATCATTGGATATGGGCATGAAAATAAGTTATCTTCAGGATGAAAATTTGTGCGTTAACTTCAAGTAGGATTCATTTAAGTAAACTACAGTGACTACAACTCATCTACAGTAATTACCCCTGAGGCTCCCATTACTGTCAATAAAGAAAAATAGACACCTTAAGAAGGCATTTAACGTCATGGTAAAGTGCATGCCTAAAATAGTCATGCCCTAAAAAGTTTGCCTCTCAGGCCATAAAAAGAAAAAGCGTATTTGCAGGTAACATGAAACTGGATAAAAATCTGCACATGGGCAACCACTACAGACTAGCTAACATCCTGCAAATTCACAGACTTGCTTTCTATGCAGCAACCGCACTTGCTGCTTTTCAAATGGATGCACACACACTAACACAGCAGGATTTTTCATGAGAAGATGCCTCAACCTCAAAAAGGAAACCGGATCCAGCCCACTCGGAAGCGTATGGGGAGCAAGTACAGGGATCCCAAGCCACTGCTGGAGAATAGGCAAAAATTGCTAAAGAATTCTACTGTCCTATGTGAGGTGGAAAGGCATAGAGGGAATGAGTGGTATACGGGGAGAGGGCAGGAGACTATTTTGAGGAGGTTTTAAGTCCTTTACGAAGATGAGAAAAATTAGCATGGAAGATTTAGAAGTGAGAGTCTCCATTTATTTTCCTCATGGTGTCATTTTAATTACAAATTCTCTTTTTCCATGATGCTCCTGTTTGCACAATTTCTCTTATTGGATTGCCAGTCTTTCTAGGAAACGAACTTCTTTCAGCTCCAGTGGGAAATAGCTAATCTTGCTGCTTTCCTTTCATTGCCACAGAGAAGCCTTTATTATGACTGCTTAACAGCTGTGTTGGTGTATCACAAGAATATCGAGCCGAGTGCTGCTTTTGCTTACAGTGGTGCTTCCCTCCAGTACTTTCCTAGCTTAAGTGAGCTATCCCGACAAGCTGGAGCCTATGCACAGGGCTCCCTCCCACATCTTTGCTGTAGCTCTAAATTACTAAGAAAATAAAAACGCTCTCTGAAAAATCCTATCAAATAGATTTTACTATGGTATGCGTATTCTCAAGCTGCTGCCTAGCACTGACTCAAAAAGAAGAACACTTTTACATAGATGAATAACAGGTAGGGTTGTCAAACAGGGGATTATTAAAATGTTTACATCAGTTCAAACCCAGCTCAGTACTGACTGTTGTGGATTTTTTGCCCCTTGCTATCACTGAAGCAGTATGGATAAGAGTCAGTCAGGGCCAAGACTTGGACCTTGGTCCCCACCCCACAATATGCAATTGTGCTTACTTTATTATAAAGCTTTTTTTTTTTAATACATTTGAAATCTGATTTGCAATCTCTGTACAATTATTGGTTTTGCCATGGATTGTAGACAACTCAAGGGCATTAGAAGTCTACAGCATTTCCATTGCTTAATCCCAAACTGTTTTGTTATTCACATTGAAGTATCAGTATCACACTGAAGATATCCAAATGTAATGCAGAAATTCACTGATCTGAGATGACTACCATAATGTACAGGTTAGTCATCTGAATACTATCTCAGCTTGATTATGTAACTTTTGGCTAATGTCTTCAACCTGAAACACAAAACCAATGATTCATATCCTAGCTGTCATGTCATATTACATTGCTTGATACGTGTCGCATAGTAGTCTGCTACAAGAAATCACAACACAGTAAGATTTTGCAGTCTATTACGGTTGTTGCTTATTAATTTATAGTGTTTGTGATGGGAGCTGTTAATGAAGCATTGCTGTTCTTGCATTTGTTTGAATTTTATATAGCTAGTATGTTGTTCTTTTATCCATGTCCTTTAGCAGCAATGAGGTAGCCAAGATGAGGTTTTTGCAGGTTTTGGAGTACAAGAATTATATACACTGATGTGGAGGGAATACTACTGCTCTAGCTAGCCTAAATAATACAGAATTATAAACGTAGTATTTTCTTCATTATTTCTCTCGATCCATGATATTAAAATTAAAGGAATTTCATTTGAAATTTCTCACTGCAGCTACAAATACGCGATAGAAGGTATGTGCAAACAGTTTATAAATAGTGTGTCTGATCTGCAGTAGCACTATAGCAGGTCTGCTGAAATCTGTAGTGATATGTACATTCAAATATAGTCTCAGGTTAGTGGTTATCTCTCTGTGTGCTTGCCTGAACTGAGCAAGATCATAACACTTGCAACGAAGATCTGTCTGGGCAAAAGTTTTTATCTGTCACAAGAGCGGAACAGTGTCTCCCTGTCACAATGCACAGTGCTAAAAAGAAATCCAAGGGCAAAATCTAGTAAGAAATTGGATGGTTTTGGTTAAGTTATTGCTTATCCCATCTGGCCTTCAGCTGCTGCAGTTAGAGAACTTTCAGGTTTTGCAGAAGCCTGAAAGGCATTCTCTCTCTGGTAGCATCTGGACACCTAAAGTGCAATCAAGGTTAAATTTTAAAATATTTTAAAATACCCCTCTCAAAGTATTTCTGATTGATGAAATTGAAACTTAATACCTTTTCATAGAGCAGTAGGCATTATGGGATAGCATAAAGACACTTATTAAAGACTGTATTTATAAATCAATTTCCCCTCTTCAAGTGCCAGGCAGTTAAAAGTCTTTTATTTAAAATATTTATTTAAGAAGCCTACTGTAAAAATCATGTATCTTTGGGAACAATTAACAGCTAGCTTTCTGATTTGCAAAAAAGTAAAAACAGTATTTGGTGTCTGGACTTTAACCGTAAAGCTACTGCAATCTGGATATCATTGCTTCAGCTACTTGCAGTTTCTAGCCTATGAGGTCTTGAAAGATTTTGGATATTCTCTTTAGTCCTGGTTGCTATACTTAGATCACAAAAATCAAGGTATATGTTTGTGTGGATGAATATTGGCACATCCACATGTGCATGGACACACAAACACATTCTCTTGCTATATATGTATGTCTCATATGCAAAACATGTAATACTAGCGTTAGATGGGTGACTGTACCACCCATTTTGTAGGTATACTTTATGATAGTCATAAGTTTCATTAATATATAAAAGGCATTTGTGAATCATAACAGAATTACAGAATGGTAGGGGTTGGAAGGGAGGGACCTCTAGAGTTCATCTAGTCCAAACCCCCTGCTAAAGCAGGTGCCTCAAGAGCAGATTGCACAGGAACGCTTCCAGGTGGGTTTTGAATATCTCCAGAGATGGAGACTCCACAAACTCTCTGAGCAGCCTGTGCCAGGGCTCTGTCACCCTCAAAGACAAGAAGTTTTTGCTCATGTTCAGGTGGACCTACCTGTGCTCCAGTTTGGTCCCATTGACCCTTGTCCTGTTGCTGGGCACCACTGAGAAGAGTCTGGCCCCATTCTCTTGACAACCGCCTTTTAGACATTTGTAAGCATTGATGAGATCCCCTCTCAGTCGTCTCTTCTCCAGGCTGAACAGACCCAGCTCTCTCAGCTGTTCCTCATAAGAGAGATTCCTCCGCTGGTCTCTGTCCAGTAGTTCCCTGTCTCTCTTGAACTGAGGAGCCCAGCACTGCACACAGCACTCCAGACGTGGCCTCACCAGGGCAGAGTACAGGGGGAGGATCACCTCCCTCGACCTGCTGGTCACGCTCTCTTAATGCACCCCAGGATGCCATTGGCCTTCCTGGCCGCAAGGGCACACTGCTGGCTCATGGTGAGCCTGTTGTCCACCAGCACTCCCAGGTCCTTCTCTGCAGAGCTGCTCTCCAGCAGGTCAACACCAAGCCTGTACTGGTGCATGGGGTTGTTCCTCCCCAGGTGCAGGACCCTACATTTGCCTTTATTGAATTTTATCAAAATTCATCAAATTCCTCTCTGCCCAACTCTCCAGCCCATCCAGGTCACGTTGAATGGCAGCACAGTTGCCCAGGGTCTGGACACCTTCCCCATTTAAAACATTTGCTTTTTTCCAGTCATTGGGAGCCTCTCTCAATCTCCATGAACTTTTACATGAAATGAGGTGGTGAATATAAGTCAGCCACTCCCTCCAGCTTTGCATCATCAGCAAACTTGCTGAGGGTACACTCTGTCCCTTCATCCAGGTCGTTGATGAATACGTTGAACAGGACTAGACCCAGCACTGACCCCTGGGGAACACCGCTGGTCACAGGCCTCCAACCAGACTCTGCACCACCGATCACAACCTGCTGAGCTCTGCCATTCAGCCACTTCTTGATCCACCTCACTGTCCACTCATCTAACCCACACTTCCTAAGCTTACCTGTGAGGATGTTGTGGGAAACAGTGTCAAAAGCCTTGCTGAAGTCAAGGTAGACAACATCTACTGCTCTGCCCTCATCTACCCAGACAGTCATATCATAAACAATTGTAATATAATACAAATAATATAAATCTGCTGAGAATTAAACTTCATTTTAAAATAAACAAAATCCTATGTATTTACACTATCTTCTACACTTACTCAATCCATATTTTCCAGCAGTCGTAATTCAGTAGTACTAACTAAAGATTAACTTATCATTCCTAAAGTGAACTTCACTTCTGTATATTGACCAGGAAAGACAAGAAGAATTTGAAATTCTTACAAACTAACAAAATCTTTCAAAGAACTACCTTTTTCATTGTTAAATCACTTGCTAATTGAGTCATTTTCTGTTACATCATGGCTTATATTCATGTTGCAAAGGTCGTACTACTTGAGAAAAAAAAAAAGGACATTGATGTGTTTTTCTAATGCAGTTTCTGAGATCAAGCAATTTTGAGTTCTCTTACTATGTCATCCTTCATGAAAAACAAAAGAAAACAACAAAACCATCATAGTCCGGCTGCAAAGAGAAGCTTAGAAACATCTTACCAGCTTAGAAAACAGAAGGTAAATTTTATACAAAGTTAATTATGAAATGAAACATTTTCTAACCTGATAGTAGTTTTAGCATATCTGGATCTTGCAGTACATGTTCAATACCAGTGTACAAAGAATACACAGCTGTCCAAATTCTCATCTACAAGCTCATTTTTTTTTTTTTTGTACACTTAGGTAATGTCATGTTTATATCTATTGGTGAAATAAAAGATTGTCCTGCTTTGACCCATTGCAGTACTCCATCCCACATGCACCATGCTCAGTATAAAGGTGAACGATCACAAGGGTCACTCCCTCTCCCTTTATGGCCAGGGCCTGAGGGCACTAATGGGCTCTAACAACCCTAAGCAGCCTCACCTGGTGCTTCCACCCACACCTATGGCCCAGGAGCCTATTTAAGCCCAGCATGGGGCTGTTAGTGGGGGTTCTGGTGGTGTTGCAGGATGCTGCTCTGTAGCTCTGGTTAGCTCCTTGACCAGCATCAGAGAAGGACTCTGATTCTTCTGTCTTCAAACCCGATTCATGCATTCTTGAATCCAGCTCCTGCCTGCTGCTGAGTACAGTCTTGGATTTTCCCAGGGTGTGCTCCACAGCATCCAGGTGATGCATTCATCATCAGTGGGAGGGAGCTTGATATTGGTTTTGTACATATTTGTATGTTTATATATATTTCATTATTATTTTTCATATTATTATGATACATAATTATTGTAGTTACATTAAAGCTGTTTTAACTTTTCTAACCTGTAAGTCACTTTCCCTTTCCTCTCCCCCCTGCTGTGGGCAGGGAGGGGGTTAATAAAGAGCATGTGTTGTTCCTTTAATAGCCAGCCTAGCTTTAAATCCTGACAAAGATGTAGAAGCATTTTCTCAACTCTAAGTGATTAGAGTCTCAGGAATCCCATTGCCACTGTCTGTGTTTGACAGGTCTGTCCTGATTTGGATACTATCTGACAATATTTATGTACTGTTTTACATGCATATATATAGGACAGATATTATAGTTTTAACACTGAATGCTACTGTTCTGTGGTCATAATTCCATAGTTTTAGTCTGTATGGTATTGGACTTGTGAAAAGTGTATCAAATGTGACTTCTGTCTATGCTGTTCTTTAAAAAAAAAATCTGTAATACATATAGAATCATAGGATATCCTGAGTTGGAAAGGATCCAGGAGGATCATCAAGATGAATTCCTGATTCCACACAGGGCAACCTAACAGTTAAACCATGTATCTATGGGCATTCTCCAAATACTTCTTGAACATCAGCAGGCTTGGGGCTGTGACCGCTTCCCCGAGCTATTCCAGTGCTAGACCATCCTCTCAGTGAAGAGCTTTTTTCTAATATCCAGTCTGAACTGCCCCTGAAGCAGCTTTAAGTCATTCCCTCATGTCCTATCACTAGACACCAGAGAGAAGAGATCAGCAACTCCCTCTCCACTCTTCCTCATGAGGAAATTGTAGACAGCAATGAGGTCACCCTTCAGTCTCCTCTTTTGTGAGCTGAACAAACCTAGTATCTTCAGCTGCTCCTCATAAGTCATGCCCTCTAGTCCTTTCACCATCTTTGTTGCCTTCTTTTGTACACATTCTAATATTTTTATATCCTTCTTATATTGTGGAGCCCAAAACTGTGCACACTGCTGGAGGTGAAGCCCCCCCAATGCTGAGTATAGTGGGTTAATAACTTCTTTTGACTGGTTAGCTATAGTGTGCTACACCCCAGGATACTCTGGGCCCTTTTGGCTGCCTGAGCACACTGTTGAATTGTATTGAGCTTACCATCAACCAAAACCCCCAACCTCTTTCTGCAGGGTTGCACTCCAGCTTCTTATCCCCCATATGTATGTACTTCCAGTATAACACCGTCCCGAGTGCAGACTCCTGAGTGTATACACAGGGACTTATAAAGCCATGATGAACAGTGTAGAAAGTTCAATGTGATATTAAATGCTCATTCCATCTGGAAAGAGACATCTAAGAAAGGAATATTCAGTATTTCTCTGGATGATCCTCTTTCTTTCTACGACTGACAGTGTTACTTTAAGATTTTTAACTTAAATGTGGATGACTCATTTTTAGACAGCTGAAATTATGTGAGATGAATGCTTGCTTCAGTGGTAATTTGTATGTCAAACAGGAAGTCAAACACATTTTCATTTTGGCCCACTGAAGTAGTAGAGAATATTTAAGCTCTTAAATATTTCTGAAGTAAATCAGATTAAAAGAAAAAAAATCTCTTTTGATTTATCAATTGAATATGGGTAATTAAGTTGTCATTTTTCTGATTTGTATTTATGGCCATCATTTTTATATTGCATGTTGAATTTGCAGCAATACGTGGTTGTTTTAGTAGAAGCATGTCTGGTATTGACTTACCTACTTGTTGACAAACTTGACATTTTGATCTTTGATACGTTTTATTTCTTTCATTTGTTTCCTGAATCATTCATTAGTAGTTTTTGGAAGTCACCGTCCCCCGTAATAACAATTTAGGTTATGAATTTATGCTGTGTTAGCACTGTGAGTGCTTCAGGAAGGATATATTGCTCTTAAAGGCACATCAGTAATAGAAAAGATATTTTTATTGTTCTAGCACGTAATGTAACTCTTCATTCAAAATCCTTCCTTCTGGATTATTTGCCTGTTTTTTCTCCCTCTCCTTACAGAAACAGTCAGACTTGAGCTAGACTTAAGCTCTTTCTTTCATATGCCATTTTCAAAAAAATATATTAATTGCTCTTAATCAAAAGCAATTTTTGCATTATGAAGGATCTCAAAAAAATAAACATGTATCTCCTAATTGTTTTGCATTTATTGGGCCTTTCTTTTCTCTTTATTTACTTTGGCAGAGACAGACTTTGACAGAATTCAGATCAACCCTATTAATTCAAATTATCTTCATCTGTAATTGATGCCAGGATGTGCTCTCATGTTCTTATTCACTGATTTCAGCTGTGCTGGGCAGTAACTTCCAAAGGATAACAATCAAAAGAATGATGCTAAATCCTTAGACCACCATATTTGCAAAGTGACTGTGTGTTCAAGTCCAATTATTTTCATGAACAATTTCAGCAGTCTGAATTACTCGGTGACAACTTGAGTAATTACTGAAACACTAATCTCTTTCAGCATACAGAGTACTTCGGAACAATTTTCAATAACCATTTTGCTCATTCTGCATTCCAAATTTGTTACTAATGCTGAAACACAAGATTGTTTTTATTCTACGGCTGGATGTTTTTCAAGCTTATAGGAAATTTAAAATGGCAAAAAAGAACAATACTATTTTGAACATTTGCACTAATACAAACTTCACTCCATGAATATTTATAATGTCTTCTCTTTCTATGACATTTTTAGAACAAATATTGCCTGATAAAAATGTTTTGTAAAGAGAATCAAAGAGGTTAAAATGCCATCAAACAAAATTTGCAGAATTCACTGTCTGTATAGGTGAACAATACATTTCTGCAATATTTGACTATTGTTACAGGATTACAGGATTCTGACCAAACTCTTTGATGTTAGTTTTCTGAATTTGTTCTCAATTTCTATTTCATTTGTGGTTTAGTTTTTGCCTATGTATTGATATTTCTATTTTCTTTTTGCATATTTCTGTATCTTCTGCTTGGCAGAAAAGTCACAAAGATGGATTTTTTTTACAACTTAGTTTGGTCTGGTTCCAACTGTGTTGATTACTTTGTCCTTTTTACTCACTTAACTTTCTATTTTTATTTATCAAAGTGTTCTTTTAATACATGTCATCTATCCATATAGTTCACTACATCTTTTAAGTAAACTCAATACTTTATAATTTGAATAATCACAAGTATGCTTAAAAAGCTAAGGAAAGGAGGATGCCTTTTATGAAAAAGTAGAAATGTAGCTGTACATACTTACTTACCAGTTTTGTTGAAAATGCATTTAGAAATCTCCAGTGCTACAAAATCCAAGTATCCAGTATTTTGCCAAACTTTCACATCATGTAAGGTAAAAGATTTTATTTCTGCATGAACATGGTAGCTGTCCAAGTAGGAGAAAAAAAGACATATGACATTTTTTGGCAATAAATAAATACTGATTTTTTTTTTTAAATGGCTTCAGGATAGTTAGTACGTTTTCATTCAATTTCTAACCAGCAGTGAATTATTTCTAGGATTCTTTATTTTGAGCTTAAAAGCAAAACTTCTGCTAACATAAGTACAGAATCGTGTCTGAAAGATACTGTCAGAGGTCCTTATCCTTGCTTTAGGCAAGAATATATATATAAGTATACAACTACACACACAAAGTAACCCATGTTTATAAAAGCTCTGGTGTTGAAGATAACTCAGTCTGTGCTGCCAGCTTTAGTTAACTTTACTTTTTGTCATTAGGAAAACTCTCCTTGCTGCTTCCATGCAGGCTTCCATGCTGCTTTATGATGTTTGATATGGACACAGAGAAAGGATAGATCCCTTATATAATGAATCTTGTTTTGTGTCTGAAAACTATTATCTTATATCCTGTCTTTCTAGAAATATAGTGCCCAAAGCTGTGCACCAGTTCAGCTGAGGACTTGCCAGTACCTAGCAGAGGATCAGGCTTCTTCATGTGTTTTTTGTGCTATACTCCTCTTTGTTCCTGTAAGTATGACTTATTTTTCTTTCACAACAGCATGACTTTGTAATTGGGTGTTCAATTTGTAGCACAGAATAATATTTATTCTTTTTTTATCAAAACTGTGATTTGTGTTTGTGTAGCAGTGTATCCTTGCATAATTTTAGTATTCTTTATTTGTCCCTATTTGTCTTTATTTAGCCCGTATGTGGGGCTTAAACTATAGCAGTTGTTCCACCACCTGATATCTCCTCCCCAGCCAAGAGAGAGAACCTGGACAAAGGACAGGACTCCTGTCTGTTGATTCAATGAAACTGCAAAACTAATATTAATATTAATGCCAATATAAGGCATACAAAGTTATACTCAGCCCAGTGAATATATGGTGGTCACAAAACCCAAGAAAGTAGTCCTCAGGAGCAGGATCATGAGTGAGGAGGAGTGTGGTGTTTATGGTATGGAACACACCTGTTCTCCAGCTTGAGTCAGCTGCCCTGGCTTTCGCCCCTCCTAGCTTAAGCTCCTGTCTGACTCAAAACATTAATATTTCCTCTGGTCCATATTATTTTCATGTAGATTATGTCTTCCAAGGCTGCTTATAAGAATGTCTGTCGAAGCCTTACTCAGGTCAGGATATATGTAATCTACTTTTTTCTTCTCTATTCACAAGGCCTGCTGTTCTCTACTAGAGAGAATTTATGGTTTGGTTGACACAACGCTTTCATGACAAATCCATACAACTTGTCACTCACTTCCCTATTTTCTTAGATCTGAGACTAGTGATTGTTGTAGCTCTGAATTGCAGCAGAGCAGTGTTTTGAAAATTGGTGCAGAAAAGCAGTAAAGATATTGGTTTTCTTGTCATTAGTTGTGGTTAGCTGTACCACTCTGCTGAACAGCAGAATGACTCTTTCCTTTGGTTTTTTTCTTGTCACTAACATACTTGAAATTCTCCTTGTCCTTTGCTAATAGCAGCTCATTTTTTGCCTCTGTGGTTCTCATTTTGTTCCTATATGCTCATGCTATACTTTCATGTTCATTCTTATTAGCCTGGCCTAGTTTCCACTTCCTTTTTGGTCATTTCTTTTTTAAATCCATGAAGTGTTCTTCATTTAGACAAGTGGGTCCCTTACGATATTTTCTATCTTTTCTCTGGAGGGGAATAGTTTGTGCTTGAGCCTTTTAAGTCTTTCTTTAAAGAACTGCCAGATTTTTAAAATATCTTCTCTCCTCAGACTAACCTCTTAGGATATGCAGTTCATTAATTCTCTGAGTTTATTGAAAGCTTCTTTCCTGAAATCCATTGTTTGTATTTTGCACTTCTACCCTAAAAAATCTTGCTGCCTTATGATTCCTTCCATCTCAACATTTTTCAGTTTGAAAGGGAAAGGAATCCTGAAAGACCTTCCTCTATGATGGTTATCTATCTCCCCCAACAGTGACCACAAGTACATTCCACAGCTCATTGGGCATACCTCTTCTTTTGCAAGCTGGGTGTCAGGTTAGGTGGAATACTAGGACAAGTCTACCAACTCCTTAAAAAAAGCCTCACAATTTTGGGGAGGATTTAATATAAACCTGTAGCAGATTCCCTTGCTAGCTGGAAACTACAGTTATATTTTTAAGCAGCAATGAAGAACACGTCAGTATTGTACCTATTTCTGTATTCTGGTCCCCAGAGTAGTCTGTAATATCCAAGGAAATGTTGCTTTTCATATTCCGTTGGTTTGTCTGCGGTTAGTGTGTTCTACGCTTTTTCAGTAAAGTCTGTTTCATGTAAATTGTCTCTATGCTTGCCATAACCAAACTTGTAAAAATTAGATTCTTGCTCTGCTCACAGAGAAAGATGTCAGTCTTCTCTATTTACTACTTTTAAAAATCTTGTCTTAGAATGCAATCATTTAAGATGCTTGTCAAGTCAAGCCTCTATATTTCTTGTGGCCTTTCTTTCTTTTACTGTGTTGTGCATGCTCACGTCTCCTGGTAGATTCAGGCTACGGTTTTTGTAGAGCTGGATATTTAGAGCCTTTTGTATATATATATTATATTTTCATGTTTGTTATATTGTTGAATAATAAACCCAAGGCATTATTATATTTTTAATGGTCCAAATTTGAGATATTACTGAAACTTCTGAAAATTTTTCAGGTTTATGACCTTTATCCCTATGTTGTTATCAGCAGTAATAACAGCACAGGGAATGATCCAAAGTCATGGACATGGCAGAAACAGAAGAAAGAGATGATGAGTTCTGGGCTCCCCAGTACAAGAGAGACAGGGAACTACTGGAGAGAGTCCAGCAGAGGGCCACAAAGTTGATTAGGGGAGTGGAGCATCTCTCGTATGAGGAAAGGCTGAGAGAGCTGGGTCTGTTCAGCCTGGAAAAGAGAAGGCTGAGAGGAGATCTGATCAATGCTCACAAATATCTAAAGGGTGGATGTCAAGAGGACGGGGTCAGACTCTTCTCAGTGGTGCCCAGCGACAGGACAAGGGGCAATGGGCACAAACTGGAACACAGGCAGTTCCACCTGAACATGAGGAGGAACTTCTTTACTGTGAGGGTGACAGAGCACTGGAACAGGCTGCCCAGGGAGGTTGTGGAGTCTCCTACTCTGGAGATACTCACAACCCTCCTGGATGCATTCCTGTGCAACCTGCTCTAGGCTAACCTGCTTTAGCAGGGGGGTTGGACTAGATGATCTCTAGAGGTCCCTTCTAACCCCTAACATTCTATGATTCTATGATTCTATGATTTTATGATCCTATGATTCTATGACTAGAGGGGGACAAACACTGTCCCTATGTGGCATTAAGTGGTAAAACCTCCATTTGGCAAGAACCCACACACTTTCTTCTCGCTATGTATCCCCTCATGGTATAATCTTGACGTCATTAAGCTATATTCTCGTAACCGTAAAAAAAACCCTGTTTAAAAGCATGAAAAAATCGCCATTAGATGAAAGAAACATTATCCTCTACTTCAGTGGAGAGCTTCTGTTTCTCTGATCCTTCTTAGTAAAGATTTCAAAAAAAGGTGCACATACATACCTTTGTGACTTCTGTTAAGCAACCAGGCAAAAAGTTCTTTAAACATAGGGGTTTACTTGTAAGTATGCTAAGGGAAGTCACTGCCTTTGGTAATAAACACTTCATATGACGTGTTGTCTAAATAACAAATGTAACAGAAATTCTCTTGACGATTCAAATAATTTGTTTAACAAAGCCATAGAGGTCAAGAGTATTTCATGACTCATACTTTACTTTGGTTGGAAATAAATGGCTCATGCACTACATTTCGTGATATGTTTCACAAAAAACCAAAAATACGCCTTTATTTCTAAAGAATGATAGCTGCCTTCTTCATATTTTCAAAAACTGCAAGAAAAAACGAGTTGGTATACAGACCACAACTTTGGGTTTGGCTTTTGAATTGACCCAAATGTGACCAATATTTGGGGAAAAAATAATTCATCTAACAACTTAATGCTTATAAGCCTTTAATTAAGCATATAAATCACAGCAAACCATTTGAATCTGATTGTTTATATGACACTGCTCTGGAGCTATGTTTTTATTGATCTAAAAATTAAGAACTATGTTGGTGAGTTGTTACTTCATAGTAACAGTGAAAGTCGTACAGCTACACAGTGAAGTTAAATGAGCAAACTCTGAGATTCATTCCACCTGCCTGCACTGTCTAAATGTGAGACATATGGTCTTGGCCAGCGGCTAGACCATTTCCATGGAGAGGTGGTGGAGAAAGGCATCTAGTAGGTAATTCAGCTCATCTCCCAGTAGGTGTTTAAAATAAAGAGGACAAATTGTCCTCCAGAGATGCTTCTTTCTCTGTTGGCTCTAGACAGAGCCTAGATCCCTACTTTAAATTCAGCACACTATCAGATATCCTTCAGTCGACTCACAATCTTCTCTTGTGCCCAGAAAGTTTCCTTTCTGACCCATTTGGCTCCTGGCTAGTATATCTGGTGCCTGCTGCTCTCAACAGTCCTTCAGGCTAACTAGTTCTCTGCTGTGACTCTTTCTTGATCTGATGTAGTGTCTCTGAAAACCTCACTCTCTAAGCAAGGTCTCCAAGGCAGGATTAACCTTCTTCTTCCAGAGAGGAACATTTGACCCACTTAGTCTTCTAAAGTAAGGCAACATATAGTCGGAATAAACAGACCAGACTGTCACATACTGTAAGGAGAAAGATCTTTTCCACAGTATATTATAATGGCAAAAATGCAGCAGCAAGTCTATATCAGATCCTGCAAGGATTTTAAGTTGAGTTTCAGGTAAATATACAGAGCCACAGTCTACTCATCATCAGTTATTTCAACCTGAATCAGATGGAAATCTTATAAAAATGCAAATATTCTTGCAATAGGATTTTGTGTTTAAATATTTGTAGACTTCCTACATCTTTCTTATATTCACCACCTCATTTCATTTAAAAGTTCATGGAGATTGGGAGAGGCTCCCAATGACTGGAAAAAAGCAAATGTTTTAAATGGGGAAGATGTGGAGGTCAGTTTCATTTCAGACCCCGGGCAAATTGTGGTGTGAGACTTCTTGGCACACACTTCTGGGCAAATGAAGGAGAAGGTGGTGACTGGGGACAGCCTAAATGGATTTACCAACAGGAAATCATGCCTGATGAACTAGATTGCCTTCTGTTATAAGACTGGCTTTGTGAGAGAGACCAGAGAGATTGGCATGCGGAAAGCAGTGGCTGTCACTTCAAGATGAGTAAGGCTTCCTTCAGTATCAAAAATGTTCTTTTACCTGAGTTAGGATATTAGTCTGGAAGGGTGGACTACTAAAACAGTAATCAGAATGACCCTCAGGGGGTCATGATTAATGAGTTGTACTCTGTCTTGAGGCTGGTAACAAGTGAAGTGTTAGAGGATTTTGTCCTCGGACCTGTCCTGTTGGATATCTTCCTCAATAGCTTCAAAGAAACAAGAGTTGTCTCTTGTCACGCATGCTGATGATGCCAAATTTGGGCTCTGCTCAATGGCAGGGTACCATCCAAAGGGACCTAGTCAGGTTGGAGGAATGGGCTAGCAGGAAGTTCTTGAAATTCAACAATGACAAGTGCAAAGTCCTTTGCCTAGGAAGGAAGAGGGTCTTGAATGGACATCAGCTGGGGTGTGACTGGCTGAATGCTGAAGAAGAGCTTAAGGTTGTGATGGGCAACAAACTCAACATCAGTTATCAGTGCTTGATATAAGGAAAGCATTTTTCACCATAAGGACAGCTGGCTAGTGGAACAGAGAGAGTGAGCAGACAGCCCCGAGAGATTGTACAGTCTCCATAGCTAGAGTTTCAAGATCTGAGCAAAGCCCTGAGCAGCCTGGTTTGACCCTACAGCTGACTCTGCTTTACACAGGAGGTTGGATTAGAGTCCTCCTGAGATTCTATGATCCTCTGGGTTTAGAAATGCCCTGAATAACTTGCATATGCCAGAAACACTCTTTATCCCATAAAAGTATATACAAGTGATTGGTATTTTAGAAGGGACTAATACTAGAAACCAGTCACAGAAATACTGATCTTCTATTCACAATGATGTAAAAACTTGTATTTGCTTAATAATGCAAGATTAATTCCTCATCATTGCTAGAGAATAAATATTTCATACAGATGCAGGATAAATACTAAGGGTCTCAAGGTTAGTTTTTAGCTAGCTCTGACAGGCAAAGCTATGCCAAGTGGTATGTCAGACTGTTTTACTTTGATGGGAAGGTATACTGAAGCTGGTGGGACTTATAAAATGAACTACTCTGAGAAAGGATACCATATAAATTTTTTTTAAAATTGCAAAGACAAGAAGAAGATAAAAGTTGAAAGAGGTAGAGCAGAAGCAGGATAATAAAATAAAATAGTCTGTTTCTCAGTTATTCTCAAGTATAGCTTTAATCTTTGTATTTACCTCACTACCTTCTTCCTCATCCTCTATTTCAAGCAATGACAGGCACATACGATTATTTAAAACCCTTCATGAGCTAGGATCCTCAGCAAAGCGTCTCCTTGTCAGATACAGAATTGCCAGCCATGAAGGATTATTTATATTTCAGGACTCTTCAGTGCGTGTTTGTTTCCATCTCCTAAAGATTTTCTATGCTTTTTTTTTTTTTCCCTGATAGTGCATTGAACTTTACCTCTGCAGCTGTCCATATAAATACAAACTCATTTTGATGCCATTTCTGGAAGATTGCTATCTAGAGGGGGCAGTTCAGCAACCCTCTTCTCAAAGCAAGGTTTCTATATGGGTAATTCTAGTGTTTTGAATTTTATTGATAACCATCACAAAAATAAGAATCATAATGCATATCAATCAAAGATTTTACATTCCAGTGAGCAGGACCAAAGCCTACAATGTTTTCTAAACCAGGAGGCGAGCCTATTATTTTCTAGACATTTCTTTTGGGCAACACGCAGCTATTTCTAGAGAGGCACTGAGTTCTTGCCACTTTCAAATCATCAGCTTAAGTCTCCTTGGTTTGGTCTACTAAATAACGGAAAGCTCCAAAATCAATTTAAACACACAAGTATGCCCTGCCTAAGCTCTCCCTAGTCTCTGGTGACAGCTGGTAGACATCTGCAACCCGAGAAAGAAATAAGTTACAGTCTAGAAAAGGGCCCAAACTGTTAGATCGCTAACAATTCTCAGTCTCCGATTTCCAAATACAACAATTTGAGTTTAACAGAATGTTATTCAGCCATAACAGCTTAAAAAAGTGGGATATTACAGAATTTTACTCTGCCAGAAGGGCAACAGTGATGATTGTTTCCAGTAACAGCCTCATATTTGGGGCTTTTGACTAAGAAGTGGATGATCCATGTGACAGGATTTAAATCTATTTTCTATTTCCTAGATGTTAAGATATAAAATGGCACAGAGAGGAAATGGGCTATGTAGACATGCCAGAAGAGAAGAGATCTTTTTTCTGCTTCTGGGATTGACTGTGAGTTTTACACGAGTCAAGTGTAGCATTAAATACAGATTGAGTCTGGGAATTAGAAGACATGATGTTTCCCAAAGACCTGAGAAACTCATTGTGACACCCATTTTCAGAGCTTATTTAGCATACTGATTTCACTACATCCTTCATGAAATGCAATGTGCTCACTTTTTAAAGAAAAACAGTCAACATAGGTGCAGTTTACCTCTTACACCTTACAGCATTCACAGCCAAAAAGCATTTCCCTGAAAAAGTTCAAGGGGAAGGACATTTCAGCTTTGAGCTTCTTAGACAGTTTTGAACTGGGAAGACATGGAGTTTGAAACTGCTCAGTGTGAAAATCAAATTAGCATGAAATTTCCAGCCTACTGTTTGAATAATACAGCTGCCAGACAAATATAAAAGGAATGGTACAACAAACTTTTTCCTTCTGAAGAGTCTGCTTTGCTTCCTTTCTTAAAGGTTGATGTACTCAGCCTCTGGATACCAAGAGATCAGTTAGGTGCTAAACTCCAGAGACGAATGTGATTCCAGATATCTCTCTGTGTTTAGTGTATCTTACGATAGAGACAATTCTTATTTTGTATACAGGATTTTTATAACTTCAGTGGAGACCACTCGGTGTCCCCAGACATGACAGAAGATCTATTTGGCCTGGGTTTCCATTTGATAGCAGCAGCAAACACCAAAACCTGGAAGTACTTAATGAATGTCATTCACTAATTTCACGAAGAAGCAGAGCTTGAGAGAACTATCAATATCCAGCACTGAACCCCTAATGGCAAATCCTGTTTATTCAAGGTCATGTGAGTGTTTATAGATCATATTTTCCATTACCCATTTCTTCTTATGAGACAAAAAAATTAATACTTTGTATTCCCACTCAGTGTTTGTGCTCTTTATATATGCCCAGTAT
Source organism: Steatornis caripensis (assembly GCA_013398225.1). NCBI lineage: Eukaryota > Metazoa > Chordata > Aves > Caprimulgiformes > Steatornithidae > Steatornis > Steatornis caripensis. The sequence continues at coordinate 115,339 of VZSC01004850.1, forward strand.
CACGCTATACATGATAACACATGTTGAAAACAAGCAAAAACAATGTTATAAACCCAATAAAACAACAGGGGAATATAAAATAAAGGGCCTTGAAGAAAATGTGTGTGAATAGCAGGCAGAAACTAAAATATGATATACACATTGATCTTTTTGTTATGACTGAAGAATGCAGAGTGCACAAACAATGGAGGGATATATGTGTGGATCTTTCTCTTCTGGCATCACTGAATTTATTTAGTCATCCCTCAAGGAGCAGACGAACAAAGCTAATACTTCATGATCATGATTATTGGGTGATATGTATTATGAAGGGTGTATTGCCACTGGTAAGGATAAAGTTTAGCATGTCATTATGAGCTTGATTGCTGAATCTTTCCCTGAAATTGTCTAGAAGAGGCCAACATGGGGTTGGCTGAAATTACCTGAAGATGTAGTTTTCAGATTTTTTTGTCTGTAGCAGGAAAACCCGGATTACAAAAGGTTCATGAAAATCTATAAAATCAAATTCTCTTGACTCCATTATCGCCAGAATTTCACTAGTAACTTTTAAAAATTATCTATTTAATTTGTCATTTATAGGCCATTTTTACCTTGCACTGCTCCCTGAAAAATACCAGCAATTGCCTTGAGGCATTTCAAATACTTTACCTCCTACAATTATATATTGTTTGGTGTCTCATATTGGTGATGTCTTGCTGTGACCTGAAATATGATGAAAAATATTTCTGCCTAAGTCATTATTTGAAAAATATCAAAACTTTTTAACTATTTGTATTAATTAAAGTTGTAGTTCCCTTAGCATCCTTCCCTATTGTAAATATCCTGAAAGGGGACAGTCTCTTAATATTGTGTGTCTGTGTAATGTGAGACATAAGAAGAGAATGAAGTTTCCTGTAGTTAGTGGACCTCTCATGAACTTCAGACAAACCACTCAAGGTACTCACTGATACTCTTCTAATACTGTAAAATCATGACATACTTAAGAGTCTAAAGAATTTCTACAAGAAAATTCTCTTTCAGGCTGAGTACTCTCTAGGAGTGAAAAGCAGCAAGTTAATTTGCCCTTAAGCATTCAAATGGTAATGGTTTTAACTTGGCAAAGTCCCTATTTGAAAGTTATGGCAGAGTTTTGTGTAATTACAGACTGCAACAGCTAAGCCAAAAAATAAAAAGTGCTCTATTATGAAACTGCCGGTCTCATACATTTGTTTAATTTCTAAAATATGGACTTTTTTAAACTCTTTTATTTATTAAGAATGTTTATGATATTTAAGTCAACCGCACTGTGATTCTGTATAAATGTCAATAATACCACTATAATGGAATATTTCATAATACTAAGAACATATCTATTCTGTACTTGAGCTGCAGCTCATTCCCCAAGACAGCCTTCATTTGATCCAAGATAAAATGAGTTGAAGGTATGCATGAGGACAATTTTTTTTGCTTTCATTTAAATTACAGAAACATATTTTGATACATAGTTTAAATGAGTTACTTTAAATGGGGTTTTATTGGCTCTCGAAATAAAAGTTAACCAAGATAGTAGATTAATAAAAAGCACTAATTTCACAGTTGATTATTTAAATAGTCAAACTAAGCTCTGTAGTAAGAAATGTGTATTTTTTTTCCTGCAATATGTTTCACCAAAAAAAGTAATGCAAATGGTAACCCATTTCTACTGATTTTAGCCAATACATCAGATATGGTAAATTTAGAAGAAAAGACCTTAAACAAAATTGTAAAGTTATAGATGTGGTATGTTAGTGTTGAATTTACAATAAAATCAGAAAAATTATTGGAGCAGCAGAAAGGATTGAATTAAGCAATTAGTCATTATGAAGCCAGAAATATAAGACCAGATTGTTCTATAAATGTTAAATTAGTAGTTTCTGTTTTTCACAGTCTATGGAAAATGTCTCCATGCTGATTTCTTTATCAGTTTATTGTTTTATCTGAATTTTTCAACTCTACAGTGAAAAACATGCATCTAGCATTCTGGATACAATCATATTAAAAGCAAATTAATACATTTCAGCTAGCCTCAGTCACATCAAGGGTCCTAACAATAAAGAAATATAAGAAAAAAAAAAATTCTTCCCACAACATCTATTGCTGTCAAGATTTAACTACCCGCTGTGTTTTTGTGAGCAGAGAAAAAAATGATTGATTTCATTGTATGCCCTGAAAAAAATAACAAATTCCAGATGTTATGAACCAAGACAAGAAACAGTAGAGAGATAGTGAAAGGGTAATAAAAAGATGCCAGCTACTTTTTCTTACATATACTGAAGTTCAGGTCAGCTTTGTCTCATCTCAGAATTACAGAGATGCAGCCGAGGGTGAAAGGCAGGTAAGTCTCTTATGTGTGTGGGTCTCCAGCAGTTATAGATCTAAATCCAAATTGTAATATCAATCTGACAGCTCAAGCAACAGCTAATACAGATCATAGTGCACACACATGATATGCTTTCATAAAGAAAAAGCACTGCTTAGCAAATGATGCACTACATCTACTACCAAAAAGATGTAGCACTTTCACTGTACCAATATAACTTTAATCTTGAAATGACTAAGGCATAGATGAAACTGCAGAGCTGCCATTTAGAAGAAACGACCCCAGGCTTCAAGCAGTCTGTAAATAAAACCAGTCATTCTGTCTGTAAAACCTCTATAATCATCTAGAAACAGCTGAAGTCGTTTGGAAGACCTGCAGATTTCGAACTCCTTAAAATAATCTACGGACAAATAGATCTGGTTCTGTTACAGATATCCCCTGCCTTTCAAAGTGTTTTTCCCAGCCAGCTCATAGTACATGAGGGACTTATCTTGCTTCATCCTTAAACTTTCCCAAACCATGTAATTGACATTGTATGTATTGTGTGTACATAGCTGTAAATGATACCCAGAAAAATAGAAAGGAAAAGCATCATGAGAGCCCAGTTGTAGAACAGGACTCAAAATTTATTATTTTAACGTAATCTTCAAATTTTATGAAGTCCAACACATCATTTTTGCATACCTAAGTTTAGTAAGAACAGATGTGTCCTTTCAACATCCTTAGCTATAGTGTACTTATATGAGTAAAGTAAGAGAGAAGAAAAGTGAAATCATCGTGAGCCATGAAATTAGCCACTCATGTAGTAAATACAAAATGAATTTTTTTTTTCTGTAATCCCTGTATGGAAGGAGAGAGAAGGTTGCAATTTGTAATTTAAAATTATTGTAGATAGGTGTTCCAAACTGCAATAGCCAATTCTTTCATGTAGGATTAGGTGGTTATTTAATATTATCAATAAGGGAGGTCCTGTAATTATTTTTAAAGATTAAAGCTTTTGGCATTGTCTCCCACAAGATTCTTATAGAGCTACTGTGTCTGTGTGGGCTAGATGAGCAGACAATGAAGTGGATTGAAAACTGGCTGAATGGCTGCACCCAGAGGGCAGAAATCAGTAGAATGAAGTCTAGTCCAAGGCCATTAGATTACCCCAAAAGTCAATACTGAGTCCTAGCCTGTTGATCATTAATGATCTGGGTGATTAGATAGAGTACATGCTTAGTAAGTTTGCTCATGATAGAAAGTTAGGAGGCATGGCTGATATGCCAGAGCGTTGTGCTGCCATTCAGAGGGACCTTGAAAGGCTGGAGAAATGGGTCAACAGGTACCTTATGTAGTTCCTCGAAGGGAAATGCAAACTCCTGCACCTGGGGAGGAAGAATCCCATGCACCAATGTATCCTGATAGCCAACCATCTGGAAAGCAGCTTTGCAGAAAAGGACCTAGAGGTCCTGTTGGATATCAAATTAAACATAAGCCAGCAGTGTGTTCTTTTGGCAAAGAAGGTGAACAATATCCTGCGCTGCATTTGGCAAAGCATTGCCAGCAGGTCGAGGAAGGTAATGCTTCCTCTCTGCTTAGCACTGATGAGGCCACACCTGGAGTATTGTGTCCTGTTCTGGTCTCCTTAGTATAAAAGAGACAAGGACATTCTGGCAAAGGCCCACAAAGATGATAGAGACTGGACAGGAGCATCTCGTCTTTCAGCGTGACCTGGACAGGCTGGAGAGCTGGGCGGAGAGGAACTTGATGAAATTCAACAAAGGCAAGTGTAGGGTCTTGCCCCTGGGGAGGAACATGTGCCAGT
>VZSC01004850.1:119496-135867 GCA_013398225.1 Steatornis caripensis
GAGTCTCCATCTCTGGAGATATTCAAAACCCACCTGGAAGCGTTCCTGTGCAATCTGCTCTTGAGGCATCTTCTTTAGTGGGGGGGTTGGACTAGATGATCTCTAGAGGTCCCCTCCAACCCCTACCATTTTGCGCTTCTGTGATAATGCGTGTTCTTTCTTCATATGTGCTTAGCCTATGTTTTGTATTAAATCCTTTATTATTAACCTCTGTGCTAAAAAGCAATCTAGAGTGTCTGTCCTCATTATAAGCATCTTGCCATGAGGTTTTAACCTATCATTGTGGACAGCTGAACTGGTTTGTCTGTAATGTCACATTATTTTAACATTGCAATCTAACCCCTTTTTAATCCGTTTAATACAAAACACGGTGATTTAATATATTCACTGCTCTTCCCCCTCCAGAACCAAACTTCATAAAATGCTATATACACTATGTATCAAAATAGTAATGTGTACCAGCCAAACCTGTGACTGAACAAAATAATGAAATTGGGTTAATTTTACAAAATCTAGTTTCTATAAAGCTGTATTTAATTACATTCTGTAATTAATTACATTCTAGTAGTTGACTTTTTTATCAGCTGAATTCTTTGTCATCTTTTGTCTGATTTTGCTAGGCACCTATGCTAGACTGTTAGCTGTAATTACTGTCCATTCCACTTGTCATACTAGCACAATATCAACACTTTTTCATTCTTTGCCTGAACCTCTTTGACTTTGTCAACAATCATAGAATTACAGAAAAGCTGTGGTTGGAAAGGAACCTCTAGAGGTCATCTGGTCCAACCCGCCCTGCTCAAGTAGGGCCACCTAGAGCCGCTGGTGCAGGATCATGTCCAGACAGCATTTCAGTATCTCCAGGGATGGAGACTCCACAACCTCGCTGGGCAACCTGTGCCAGTGCTTAGTCACCCTTACAGTAGAGAAGTGTTTCCTGATGTTCATACGGCACCTGCTGTGTTTCAGTTTGTGTCCATTGTCTCTGGACCTTTCACTGTGCACCACTAAAAACGGCCTGGCTCCATCTTCTTTACGCTCTCCTTTTGGGTATTTACAGACATTGATGAGATCCCCTGAGCCTTCTCTTTCCTTTGATAAACAGTCCCAGCTCACTCAGGCTTTCCTTATAGGAGAGTTGCTTGTGTCCAGTCCCTTCATCATCTTTGTGGCTCTTTGCTGGACTATCTATCTCCAGCATGTCCACGTCTCTCTTGTACTAAGGAGACCAGAACTGGACACAACACTCCAGGTGTGGCCTCACCAGTGGTAAGTAGAGAGGAAGCATTACGTTCCTTGACCTGCTGACAATGCTTTGTCAGATGCAACCCAGGATAGTGTTTGCCTTATTTGCTGCAAGAGTACATTGTGGGCTCAAGCTAGATACCTCTGTTATCGCTTTGGAATAGAGACTGTTGGATATAGATTGAGTGAGGCTGCTGTTTTTTAAATACTTACCTGTAGGAGACAATTGTTACTTGCTAATGAACAGGAAAGGACCTCATATTCCTTCTGTGATAAATGTGTATGTGTTGGTGTGTATATATACATTATCTTCCATAAAAAAAGAAAGGAAAAGAAGCTGTATATTTGAATAAGGTTACCTTTTCTGCATTTTGTTAATAGTATCATCATCTTCATTCAGTAATGCTATTCCCAAGGTCCTTAACTTATTTAAGCTAGTTTTCTTTCATATTGCCCTTTTTCTGCCAACTGGAGTTTTCCCCTTGATGACTTCATTGTTCTTCCTAGTTTTCTGCAATTAGTAGGATCTGATTTATCCTGTTATCTTTAAATTGTCTTTATTTTTGTTTTCTTGTCCTTCAGAGGAGTATATTATTCCCTGAACAGTTGCTTAACACTTCTCCTACTGATAAAGTCTATGGCAACATCTTTGCTTGATAAAAGATTTCTCTACATAGGTGCAGAGAAGAAACTGTTCATCAGTAGCTCATTGCTTTTCTACATCTCTCTCACAGTTTTTGTTAATCAGCAGGCTTAAGCATCTTAATACTAGGTTACAAATTTCCTTTCCTGACTGGACTGTGCAGACCTTTAAGATTAATCATGCATAGACTTTTGTTTCAGGCTGCTTTTTTACCTTAAGTGTGGCCTATGAAAATAATAATAAAATTAATAAAAAGCTCTTTATAACACAGTGTTAGTGGTTTTCTCAGAGTTCTCAGTAAAAGAAACAGATTAGTGGAGCTATTATGTGATTTACATTGATAAAATAAAGCTATCCAAAGTGATGTATAAGTAAAAAAATAGTCTGACGAAACATTAAACTCAAACCCCTAAGTTCATTGGGAGAATTTCATGTGTAGTACTGACTGATTGTAGCAGAAGTTAAATAAAGCATTAATAGGAGCTGGAAAGGAATCCTTGATGAAAGAAGTCAAAAATATGCTACATACCATAAACATATCTTTTACTACAATTTCTCTTTTTCGTTAAAATCAATTAGCATTCTGGGATGTGTTTTTAAATCCTTGCACTGTTTTTCGCGTCTTTGACAGCTTATGTGTTCCTATAATTTGCAGTGCTATACTTGTTATATACCTTCTTTCATATCTCTGCTGCACATATTTCTGAAAAGCAAGGAATGAGGGTATGAATGATCAGGAATTAACATATTGCTGTTTTTCAAAACGGTAGGTTACTTTTTGGTAAGATTAGTTTTATAGTAGTGAAAAACATCAGGAAAAAGCAGTGAGTGCCTAGTAAATCTACCTTGAGGGATTTCAGTTTTGTGAGATACAGTATTCTCCACCTCAGAATTTCATCTAGGCTAGCTGAGATCAAGTGTTTCTTTGTATTCTCCTATGGGAAATTATCTATGAGCCCCAGTGAGGTAGAGATTAAAGCTGTCCACTTCCATCAAAGTGGTTGACATGTCTGGTAGTATGACTTTAAATATCCTTAAATCAAAAGTATCCAAACCAATTTACATGAAAAGAAATGAAATAAAAGTACCTATCTTCTGGCTTAGATGTAAATTGTCTTGTGTGAATTAATAGAGATATGATAGCTGTGAATTGAAAGAGTTACCACCAATTTTTAACAGCAGTATAAATCCCTGTGGATGGAAGCTCTGACAGAACTTTGGCTACCTGAGATTTCTGCCACTAATCACTCACGATGTGTTAAGAGGAACAAGAAGAATGAATTTTGTGTTAAACTGGTCATTTTTTCAGGGTTGGCTCTGCTTAAGAGGAATGTGTAAGTGTGTGAGCTGGAGCATTTCCTGCAAAGCAAACATTCAAGGTAGGACAAGAAGCATAAACCTGAAATCTGTTTACTTACCAGTAACAGATCTCCGACCTAATTTTAAATCTAATGTGATTTCATTGTTTTCCTAGAGTTAGTCTGTATTTACAATAGTGAGAACAAGAAGACGAACTGCTCTGTGTGTAGACCTTTTCAATTTCTAGTGATTTCTTGAAATGAAACACAATAGTAGATTTTAAAAGGATTATGTGGAGAAAGAAAATCCATAAAAACAAATAAAAGAGAATTCCCTCAAACCCTTGTACCTTTCTGAAAATAGAGGAAATCTTCTGAAGTAACAGGAACAGCAGGTAGCTGACATCTCTCTAAACCAGGAGAAGGAAGTATAACAATGCCCAGTGATCTGAAGTTGATGCTGAACAATTCAGGTGCTTAATTTTACTATGGATAATTACTTTTTCATCAGTTTACCTAGTATTTTTTGATAACATTGTTCTGAGGAAAGATATATGCCTACATTGCATATGCCTACATCTGGCATTTTAAAGATGCAAATTATTCCATCCTAGTCTCGTCACTCAAAATGGGTCTGGTCAGCAGCACCCTAAAAGCACCTATTTCTCTCCACTGACGTTAAAGGTAGACTAAGTGATTAGCTCAGATGTAAGTGTCTGCTGGTATATGAGAAAAATCTGGCTACATAAAGTAGGTCAAACAAAATTGTGGTGCAAGAGTTTCTGACAGAAGTTGCATGGCCTGTAGTTTTTCAGAAGGTCAGGATAGATGATCATAATGCACTTTTTCGATTTAAAACTTAGGATTCTTTGATGAATTTTATTTCAAGAAGAAAGACTTTGTCCTCATTTACCCATTAAGTCCTGCAAATTATGAATCAGAAAAAAAAAGTTATAAATTTCTGAACATAATTATTATACCTTCCTACTCCAAAGTACTATGCCTTTTAAATACATAGATTTTGCAAAGTTTATCAAATCCATCCTTGAGTTGAGACTTTGTTACATTTTCCAGTTGTTTTGAACAAAGAACCACTTTCATACTTCCTCTCTGATGGCAGTGAGTTGACAGATTTGTGAACTTTGCTGCTTAGTCTGCAGACTATCTGCAGAATGTTCCACAGGCAATGATAGAAGGAAGACTTAGAGGCCGAGTTTTGCTACCTCCTGCTCTCTTCAGTTACTATCAGCCAATTCATGAGGTGTTCCCGTATCATGTAGCATAGCTGTGATGATTGTTCCATTGCAGAATACTTGGTCAAGTTAGGTATTTATGTATCTTCAACCAGTAACCTGGTTCAGCAGTGAGCTGAGCTGTAACAAACAGTAAAAAGAGAATAACACCACTACCACAAATTTGTAATCCTTTTTTTTCCCCCCTTTTCCCCTTTCTGGCTTTCCCCTTTTTCCCCTTTCCCCCTTCCCTTCTCAAAATATCATTCACTACATTCAGAATTTTTTCTTATGGACCTATCCAATAAATGCAAAAATAATCCAAGACCAAAACTGTCATTATAAGGTTATGAAATTCCAAACAGTTTTATAGCAGTCTCTGCTTTTAATGGTAGTCCACCACAGGGCACAATGCCTGTCCTGAGTTGCAAACCTACAGTAAAAACAAAGTAGTTTTGTTTTAAGCAAGGATATAGCCCTTTTTATTATGAGTTTAATACCTCATAGTGTGATACAAAAGAGAGAAATGAAGCATAATTTCATGACTTCAAAGCTAATAGAAACTCACTACTGAATGCTGAATAGAAAGTTTGTTAGTATGCATTTTTCCATCTGGAATCTTCACAGTAATTTTCCTCCAATCAGAAAAAAAAACAGAGAAGAATGCTTGCTGAATACTAAGGAGCCGTGCAAGAGAAGCCACTTGGCAGACCCCAAATCAAGAGCTGAGGTATGTTTCTAGGGTGCAATACAAGACGGGGCAGGGTTCTTCAATACAGCTGCAAGTGACAAAGGTCCACAAGGCAGCAAGAGAAGTTCAGGAGTGGGATGCCAGGAGGCTCTGTACTGGGCTGGTTAGCTGGGAGTGCTGTTTGGGCTCCTCTTCATGTGCCAATTCTGCTTCCATTTCCAAGGTAGGATAGTCAGAGCTGGTTTAAGGAAAGTCTGCACCATAAAACACATTGTTAATATTCCTGTAAAACAGGGGCTCATTTTTTGATGGACTTCAAATACAGTAGGAAGACAAAGCATTCTTATTACTTTAAGGGTGAAATATTTCAGAGGTCTTGAAAAGTATTTTGAAAGGAGCTGGAGAGTTTTGTTTAGCATCTAAAAGTAGTTTTCACCCTTACTGTGAGATACAGGGAGCAAGTCTTTACATTTCTCTTTGGAATGGGGTCATTGTAAACAGACAAAAGAGTTGTTTAAACACCAAGGGCACACACCTGTTCTTCCAGACCACAGACCAAAGAAATATAAAGAACCCTGCAGCCTATTGTTTGTAAAAAAATTAAACTCCATTCCTTCAGCTAACTGCAAAGTGGTTTTTCTTCTGTTTGATGAATGTGTGAGCTCTTTAATCCATTAATATCTTTGATAGAATATGCTTTATGTTGATAATTCTTGAAAATTTTCTCATATATTTTTAAAAGAAATTATTTAGAGTTACAAATATCACTATAAATATTCAAACCCATCAAGGAAAATTTACACATTTTATTGAAAGCAAACAAAGCTTTTTTAAATGTGAGAATTATTTTGACAATTTTAATGCATTTACCTTAAAACCAATTGATGGTGGAAAGGGATCTTCATTATAAAATTTCAGGCTTTAAGAATAATATTTCAAATATATATTCAAAACAAAATTCTAGGGCTTTTCATCTTCCACTTTCACTTTAGAACTCAAGGGAAAGTAGAATTAACATGCTTTTCTGTCCAGCAATGAGAAATTCTCTTCTTACTTTTAAAACTTCTGAAAGAATATTTTAAGATATTTCTCATTCAGAAGGTGAGTTTTAAACTATCCATGGTTTTGTGCTGAAGTAGTACTTGCAGTTTGGTAGCTTGCAGTATTAAAATTGTATTACTGTGAATATACATACACATTTGCCAGGGGAGAAAAAGGCAAACCAACACCTTGGCTCAATAGAATTTTAGTAGAATTAAAATGCCAAGACATGCTTGTCTTAACTTTGCTTAACACTGTAGACGCTTCTTCATAAGGTTTATAAGTGAGGAACAAGTCTGATGAATTATAATTTTAAAATATATTTTATATGTATAAAAATAAGGCTTATACATAAAGCTAATATTTAACATATTAATAATTTTGTTGTGCTTTTTACCCAATGATATCTATGTAGAAAGAAACAGAAAAGCACTCTTTACACCTTCCTTCTTTTAAAAAAGTAGATGATAAAATACCTATTTCTTCTCGCCAACCTTGACTGACAAGACAGATGAAATGAAGGCAGAGACCAAGCACAGAAATAGTGGATGTGAAGTGTTTAGAGGAACAGAAAACTGTCAAAGATTCAATTATAAGTATCTTGGGAAAAACACCATCAATCATCCTTTTCAGCCATCACAAAAGATCATTACAAAAAGAAGTATTAGTCCACAAAATGTAGACAGAAAGGTATTAATAAACAAACAAACCAACAAACAAAAGCTTACATGAAATTAGAGACAATATGTGGCAATCGAAATGTTGCAATAACAATGCACAACATAAAAGAAGTACAGTTTTTAAATTGCAGATGTTTGTATCTAATTAAATAAAGTTGGTATTACAGGGATATGTATGCCAAGTTTCATGTACTCCGTGTGACACATTCTGTTTTCATTAAGCCCTATAGTGAAGCAATATTAGAAATACTTTTTCCTATGATATTATGTCATCTGTAGTTTCTTTTTGAGTTAATGTCTTTAGACATTATCTTTGCTGACATTTTAAGGTTCAAAATACATACTGAACAAAGGAAATCCAAACCTCATGATTTTTTACAAATCTCATAAACTTTAAGCAGATTATGTAGTTTGGAAATAGAGACTAATTCAAAGTTTAGACTTGGTAATATGGAGAGTATTAATTTGCCAAGATTAATATTGTAATTTCATTAGTATAATTTATTTATAATGATACGATTAATAGTAGGTCAGCATAGAGATCTGGCCACACTAGTTTGTGAAGTCACCCCTAAGAACGGACGCAAAAGGCTGCCTCATGTCCTTAAAGTGTTTTCAGCAAAACTCAAATGATATTACACTGCAGGAAGAGACATTAACCTGCTGCCATGAGAGCAGTGTCACAAGTCTCCTCGAAGCCAGCTGTCCCAGTGACAAATGCCATACTGATTTATCTCTGACAGGTTTCTGGAGGCTGCTAAAATCAACTCCTCTGAGTCTTGAGATCACATTATTCTCCAGATGGAGAATGCTACCACTGATTTATGGATACAAGGATTCATAGACTGGATGGGAACTGGTACTGGTTCAGCAGTACAGTGTGGTGCAGCAGAACTGTTTTGGGGACTCAGTCTGATCTTGGTCTTGTTGGACTTTCCTCCCCTGTGCCAGTTACGCAGCTGGAGCACAGCAGTTTGGCATTATGCAGACTTGTCGCTGCCATGGTGGAGATGATCCTATGTTGATCCCTCCCAGGAACAATCCATGTCGTGTCATTGCATTTGGTTCTGGACCTCCTTGAGGTGGGCCCTGCAATGTTGGTGCTGTTCCTAGAAAGGGAATTGCAGAGCTATGTGTCGCGGGGGAGAGTGGTTAAGGTTTAACGGTCGCTCAAAGAATCACCACCACAGATATGAGGGAAAGGTGATTTTTAATATGAGTTTGTAAAAAGTGCGACTTTACAGAATTTGATGGCAAGATTCACTCTATTACTTACTGTGTGAAGGGAATGTGAAAGGGAATTGGGTCAGAGTGGTGCTTAGGTGCAACTGTCACAGTGAATGGGGGGGGGCACAGAGAGAAGTGATTTTACAGTGGTCGGATAGGGGAAACTGAGTCAGGGTCGAGTTGGAGTGATGTATACAGGGTTTAGGGAAAAGGGTATAAGGAGTGCCCTCCCGTTGAGTCACGAGGTTCAGAGTGGACCCCCTTGCTTTCTAAACTCCTTCTCAGAGGAGTCTAGGTGCGGCTGAATCCACTCCTAGTCCCAGACTTGGTCAACGGTTTATAACTAAAGGAGTGTAGTGTTGGGATTTCAGTGAAAGTGATTTAACATGTAAGTATGGGTCTCATAACAATCAACAGTAACAATAAATGATATCTTAACACTACTGAAGTAAATAACAAACTAAATTAGTAGTTAGTAATACTTATTCAATAATCAATAATCAGCAGTTATGACAACTTAGTTAACGATTTGAAGCTTCCTAACTTAAAACACATGTATACACACACATACAGACACACACACACACACAGATACAGAGGTTAACCTTTGTTTAAGATGTTAAATTTGGTACCCAATATCCTTCGAAAATCACACAGGGTCAGGAAATAGTGAGCTACACACTATTTCATCCTGTGAAAATACTTCGCGAAAATCTAAACGCAGTGACTTACTCACTTTTTCCTTCGCTGGCGTCTGTCAGGGAAGGATCCAAATACCTCGCGGAACCTCGCGAAAACTGCTCTGAGAGGCGTCCCAGCTCAGAGGGAGATACACGGTCACAGCCTGCTGTGGTCCCGGAGAGCTCAAAGGGTCTCGCTTTAGAACCATTATTTATAGAATCGCAAGATTATTGACTTTGGTCAATGTTATCATTTCGTGGCCATAAGTCTTGTCAGATAATTAGTCTTGGCATCTCTCAGATGTGGGCTGCGACCCATGCAGGAGAAGATTTAGGTACGTTTCCTGGGTAACAGGAGTTCTGGAGATGGTCAGGGAGCGCCTAATCACTTCAACTCACTGTGATTGCAGCAGGAGTTCCAGGTGCAGTCAGGGAGTGCCTAATTGTCCCAACTCGCTGTGCTCATCCCGGGACAGAGAGGTACCGTATTACTTCATATCTTGGCTCATTGTACCAACAGGCAAGGTCGTAGAGTGCCCAATTATCCCAGCTCTTTGTTCTTATATGCTGATGAATGATCTGACATTGCAATGCGGCTTGTTAGTAGGGGGAAGTGGGGCCTACACCACAACACTATGTGGACATGTTGTGTATTGTATCATTACCCTTTTTGTAGATATTTTCAGGGTGGGAGGACTGAGTACCTCCTGCTTTTTCCTTTTAGGGTTGTGAAGGTTCTCTCTTCCATTGAAGGACATGATTGGGAATTGCCAATCTGTAAATTAATTTCTTTCATTACTTAAATTTTATAGATATGTATCATAGAGCAGAGTCATCCTCCTCTCATTTTCATTAATTACCTGGAAGACTTTCTTTGGTCACCTTCTGGAGAATGGCTTTTCTACTACTCAGAAATGAAGTTACTATTTTACAGTAGACACATGAAATAATAAAAAAAAAAATTAATGAAGCAGTAGCAAATCCTACCAGCTATCAAAACATGTTAACTACTAAATAGCAGAGCATCAAAACTCTATTTCAGATGGATGAAAACACACAATCACGCTTTACCAGTGTTGCTGTTTAAAACATTTAATGTTGATATATACCTGGTCACAGCCCACCTTAAAATGTCATTTGTCACCGTTTTCAACAGGTACCTTCTCCACGTATCTTCCCGAGCTTGTGTTTTGTGTCGTTTAGAAACTGCAGTTACTTTGTTGTTGATTGCACAGCTAGTAGTGATAAAGTATAGCTAGTTTATCATCTCAGTATCCATCAGTTTGCTGAAACAACATACAACATGATTTTCAAATTCAGGGATGACTGCACAGTGAGCTTGATTAAAAATAAGATCCCTTGCCCGGCCTGCATCCAGCATGCCATCTCCAACTGCAATAGGTAACTTCTGCAGGGTGAGACTGCAAAATATTTTGGAGGAGAAGGAGGTCTGCTCCATGAAGATGGACAGGCTTGCCCCTTCTGTGAGCCACCTGGCTGCCTGCATTACAGTCTGTAGCCAGCATAGGCAGGTTTAAAATTACATACCAACAACTCAGTTACTGTGGTAGTTAGTGCTGGATAGAGAACTTCAGGAGACAGATAAGTTTAGATAGCCATGAGACTTAGTGATGGTTGTGGCATCTCTGGTACCAGCTGGCTGTTCAGCTGCTGCCATGAGTCTGTTTAGTAAACTCAGTCTTAACAAGCATCAGAAGAAATTCCACAAAGAAGGCAAAACTCAAGTTATGCTTTCTTGCATAATCCCAGGCACTGGGCACTGCTAAATGCCTCGCATGTGTTTACTTTAAAAATGGGAACTAGACATTGTGGAGTGGTTAATAGAGAATAAGACTGATCAAGGGCCACCAACAACGAAAGTACATAGATGTTGGAAAAAAAATCCTTTTTTTACAACTCCTTTTCCTTACAAACACTTTAGTACCTGTCACTATCCAAACACTTATCATTAGTGTTACTGACTCTCCACCAAGAAACAACTTGGTTTTGTTTTTCTAAACTTCATATTTCAACCAAAATTGTTTTCTAACCAAAATCTTTGGCCTAAACAGCAATGTTTTTTTCTGATACAAACTGTGACGTCCTTCAGCTTTGCCTATATCTTCATTTATTCCTATACAATCAATGTGTCATCAGTGGCAATCAAACCAAAAAGTAGAAATAGAGAGTCAGAATTAAAATTTTCTTGTATTTAGTTTTGATTCAGGACTTATTCTTGGCTCCTCCCTTGGAGAAAAAAATTCAAAAAATTGGGTTTGTCTCTGACTTTAGTTTGGCAAAGCACTTCATGCTTAAATTTAAGGACAGGAGAAGCTTATTATGGGTTTATTTGAAGAATATGCATAAATATAGTGCTAAAAAAGAAAATGTTATGCTATTTCACCAACAGATATGCTGCAGAAATGGAACAGCAAATTCCCAAATTTCCACATGTCCTACAGAGTCACAAAAACTATAGTGATCACACATGTTTATATTACACATAGAACCCAGACTGAAACCTGTGCTTGTGTCCTATTTCATATCTTGCCACACTGATAAGTCCTTAAAATGCTTCTCAAATTTGAACCTCTATTTTCAAGCTGAAACTAGAGTTCAGGTCTGAAAGCTCTTCTCCCTCTCTCTTCTTAGGAGACACAAGACAGTATTTTAAGCACAGAGTGAGCCTAGTTGTCGTCTTCTTGGCACACATGCTTGTGATTCTCACTTCATTTGAAAGACAGAGCTACACTTGCTTTGTGAAGGTGGTGGGCTCCAGTCTGAAAGGCAAAATGTTGCTGTTTGTTTCTGCTCTCCATCTTAAATCGTTCTGTCAGTGTTTCTTTAATCAACCCCTCCAGTGCTGACATAAAATATTTTTTCTTAAGTCAAAGGTGTAGCAGAATGGAGTGGAAGAAGAACACATATGGACAGACTTATGCAGGAGATAACAGATACTGAAAAACTACAATTTCTCAACCAGAAATGATGCCTACTTCTGTGAACTTCTCTAGTCCACTGAACCAGGAGATTAAATGAGGCAGAATGATGGCAGGCAGTGCTTACTGATGCTTGGTGCTGGTGTAGGCACAACAGTTGTAGATCTATTTGATCTCTTGGTGAAACCCTGAGTTCAAGCGAGGCAGCTATATGCATAGCCAGATTTACTCCTTCTTTGTTGGAAAATAATATGTAGCAAGCTGAAGGATTCAGTAAGTGATTAATAAAAGTAGGGCATCTTATGCATTTAGTATTTTAAAATGTTAAGTGTAGGTGTAACAATGACACAGTGGAAGTTAGGCACACAACAAAGAAAAATACTTGAGTAAGGTAAAAATACTTGGAAACAAAATGAAAATACAATGTGTATAGGTTTCTTTGTGAACTGTAAAATGATGTTGCAAATACGAATCTTCTACAGTTCTGCAGATTATTAAAACCCCCTCACTTACTGCTCTGTAATATATATAAATACATATACACACATGGTTTTTTTTTTGATTTCACAACATACCAGATTGTGATCTGCTCTGTCTGAGGGACCTTGAGATAGATACATTTGGAAGAAATACAGATGAAGGAAGTGGTTTCCCTAGCAACAGGAACTTTCTGTGAAAACTCTACAAATACATTTTTGTCTTCCTCTTTCCCGTTTATGCTTTGCTCAGTGTTTTGGTTAGCACATACTATACAATTAATCCTTTGGAGCACTATTCTCAAAACATTTGCAATGCCAATATGCAAAATACTCCCTTACCCTGAAAAAGCCCTATGCCCCTTAGAAATCCTTCCAATGAACTTAAATAATTCACAAAAAAAAAAGTACATTGTATATTTCAACAGCTTTCCCAAAGACACTAGTCTGTGAATTATTTAAGATCTAGATTATAAAAATAGCCTTAATCAGAAAGCTCATCCCGAAGTTCAATTTAATTTCTATAAAATTCTTACTTATGACAGATTTAATGGATATCTACAGATTAAAAGTTTTCATTTCTCTCTCACACACAGAGTCTTTATATATGAGCATAAGCTAATGGTTTACAAGACTGGTGAACAGTCAGCTATACCATGAATCTCTGTTAGTATATGCGATTTGACTCAGAAAAGATTGTAATGTTTTCTCATTGACTCAGTCTTCATAAAACTCCAGAGCACAGTTCACCTAGAGCGATGGCTTTATTACAGCTGTTTTGCTGGCTGCAGTCTGCATGCTTTTGCTAGCATTATAATATATATTCACAGATAATTATTGCCTTACTGTTTTTCCCAGAACAAAAGCGTGATAAATTACCTTTTTCACTTTTTATCTTATTTTACTCTTACTTGCATTAGTGCTGAGCAAAGCATTCAAGTTGCCCCCCCTGTTTCTGGTTGTTACCTATGTAATTTTCCTCTTTCTTTCCTTTGATGATTTACATATATGTCAAATTTTCAGACATAAAAAAGGATCTTTTGTATTGAAGTCTAGGAATTTACTCCAATTCTGTCTTTGTCTCTGGGAGTTATTGAACTGGATAGTCTTTAGTTAGGCTGTATTTGAGAAGGGGAACATTTAATATAGAATGGGATTCCTGAATTTTTGGTAGAGATATGCAATATGCTCAGAACAGCCTTCGCACAAATATTATAGTTAATCATGAAAACTCTGCCAGGTTGCTGGCAAATGAGAATGATGTAGTAGGTGTTGAATACACTCATAGTCTTGTGGCAGGAATGGGAGATGGGACTGACAAAGCTGTGGCAGAAGATATTGGGGTGTGAGTGAATTTATAGAGATCTCTTACCTGTTCTCTCAAAATGCATGCGTAGCTCAGAGTGTGACATTCATGAAATGAATATCCATAGCAAATATAGTCATGGTGGCTAAGAAGATCATTGTGCAGCATAGGCACCCTGTATAATTGTTTCAGAGCTTTAAAAGAATATTGTGTCATCAATATGCTGTCAGTCAGGTCTAATCTTAGTGCCAGAACTAAGTCCTAAGTTAACAAGGACCAACTGTTTTTTAGCCAAAGCCCCTCAGGCTAGCCTACCATTATCTTATTCATATCCATGACAAGTCTGCAAAGAGTGAACATCATTCAGGCAAGGGAGAATCATATCTGTAAAGATTTAGAAATCTCTTTTCTCTGTAGAATAGCATCTGTGCTGAAATATACAGGCTGCTTATGAATTAATATTAATTTTTGCCTTACAGTCTGCTGAATGACAATTATTCATCACTGATCCAAATATTATTTTTTTCAGAAAAAATCTTAAACCTGATTCAACGAATGTGTATGAAATATAAACAAATATGGGGAAATTTTAAAAACAATGACAGACACGGATTTGTTATGTTGAGCCTACAATTTCTGATGGGAGAGATGTTTATCAGCAGCAGGCTTATTAACGCCAATGAACCAACATCGTTTAGATACATTTAGCCAGAGGTTCAGTGGAGAAAGTAGTTCTCACAAATACTGGATGTATATTTTCATAATTACAGTCAGGATTCTTGTCACACACATGTAATTCCATTTAAAGAAATCCAACTGAATAGCAAGTTCAAAGAATTAAAAAGTAGAAGTGTGTTTTCAACTAGTTCTCCTTTGACCAAAATGCTATAGAGATCTATAAAACCCCAAATTACAAAGGGCAATGAATGGGGAAGAATGGAGACCAGACATGGTGGAAACAATAAAATTATGAGGTAGTAGGTTAAACTAGCAAAAGGAATTTTTTTTTTTTTTTTAATTTAGGTGGAGACCGGAAATTATAAATAAATGAGTTCTTTAGAACTGATAAATGAACTGGAACAGGACCATATCCAGCTATATTAATAGATGCAAACTACAACTCCTTTTCCTGTTATTTATATTGTTTCCTTATAAATCCCCTTCTGGCTGATTATCAAAGATTATTAGAACACCAGTTTGCATGTATTTAACCATTAAAATGGCTGACCATTATTTGTTTAGTTTTGTGAGAAAGGTGCTGAGAACAGTGCTGCATTTCTTTTCTCATGACTGAATCTTAGATAGTCTTTGCTAATCCTTTATGGAATAAAAAAGCCGTAGACTTAATGGACACATGAACGAATATGTTATACTTGAGAAGAGCCAACACAGCCTCACAAACCTTCCAGGATGGTCCACATGTTGATAAGGGAAACTTGTTTGATACAACTTGAAGCAGAGAGTACAAGCACA
The DNA here is from genome assembly GCA_013398225.1 of Steatornis caripensis. Classification (NCBI taxonomy): domain Eukaryota; kingdom Metazoa; phylum Chordata; class Aves; order Caprimulgiformes; family Steatornithidae; genus Steatornis; species Steatornis caripensis. Next base: position 134,428 of record VZSC01004850.1, read on the forward strand.
GGGTGATATCACAGCTCCTATGAGAAGAGGAAGAATGAGAGATGAGAGAGAGGGATTGCTCTAGTTGTGCCTCTCCTGATTAAGTGCATGCACATTGCCAGTAACCTACAGAGCAGGTCCCCACATTCTCAGGGGAAAATGGAGTAATGCCATTCACCCATTTTTTTTTCTGCAACTCAGCAACCATATGTAAAGTGTTATCCCGTATTACATATGATAAGAGTAATGTTTATGTTTCTGCTTAAACCTTCCCAAACAGCAGAAGTGACTGAATCTGCAACACTGAGCCAGTGTAAATTTGAATATAGTAAGTCTGTTTGAGTTTCCAACAGGCTATTGGCAAACACTCTCAGCAAAATAATTTAAGCTGACAGGGCACAAGAGGAAGGTCCTCATATGGGTAAGTATCTGGTTAAAATAAGAAACAGAACGGGAGTAAATTATTTCAGGAGAGCAGTTATGTCAGCAGTGGAACTCGTCAGGGATGTGTGCTGAAATCTGTGTTGCTCAAAATATTCATAAATGATCTAAAGCTGAGAGAGTAGAGAGGCACAAAGGTTTTCTGAAGATACTAGATTATTTAGAGTAATAAGGACAAGGGCCAGCTGAAGATAGGAAGAGTTATGAGACTAACTGGGAAGTTAAATGACAGATAAAATTCTGTGTAGATAAATACGAGAAAATGCAGATGGAAAAGTTACATACAAAATGATGGACTCTGAATTCACAAATACCATTTAGGAGCAGATCTTATTTTAATGCAGATTGCTCTGTAAAATGTCAACTCAATGCTCAGTAGCAAGAGAAAATGTTCAAAATTATTAACAAAGAGGAGAGAAAGAAAAAACTTTCTTATAAGACTGTTCATCTACACCTTGAATACTATCTACAGTTATGGTCTCCTCAGTCTCTAAAGGATAACGTAAAACTGAAAACTGGAGGAAGACAAGGATGATCAAAAGGATGGACCAGCTTCAGTGCAAAGAAGAACTAAATTTCTAAGTCTGAGAAAGAGACAAAGGATATGACAGAGTGGCGTGAGTGTCACAGACATGTGTGCATAGGTCTTGAGGATTCAGCATTTCTTGCAGGTCAGAAACTAGAGACTAATAAATGAAGCCAGATCAAAACAAAGAAAATATGATTGTTCCTCCCAAGAACAGAATTCTTTGTCAAAGGACACAGTGGAAATTAAAAATTGCATGTCTACAGAAGGAAATAAGTCATATCTGTAGAAAATAAATTGATTATGTTACTAAATATATAGAAAACTTGTCTAGATCAGAAAGACACTGAGCTGAAAATAGGACATTAAGCTGAAATATGTTTGCAGTTTTCTTACTCTTGTCTAAGTACTCACTTACAGCCACTGCTGGAAAGAGGACATGAGTGAGACACAAAGCCTTTCTTCTGCTCTTATTTATTTGAAGAGACTCCATT
>VZSC01004850.1:138798-149471 GCA_013398225.1 Steatornis caripensis
GGGGTCAGACTCTTCTCAGTGGTGCCCAGCGACAGGACAAGGGGCAATGGGCACAAACTGGAACACAGGAAGTTCCACCTGTGGAACATGAGGAGGAACTTCTTTACTGTGAGGGTGACAGAGCACTGGAACAGGCTGCCCAGAGAGGTTGTGGAGTCTCGTTCTCTGGAGATATTCAAAACCCGCCTGGATGCACTCCTGTGCAACCTACTCTAGGCTAACCTGCTTTAGCAGTGGCGTTGGACTAGATGATCTCTAGAGGTCCCTTCCAACCCCTACCATTCTATGATTCTATGATTCTATGATTATTCTGTTAAATAGTAATATATTTTATTAGTAGACAAAAATTTATTTTTTTCCCACTTTCTTGTACAGTTTAGGATAATCTTTTCAGCCACTTTATTGACTACCTGTGTTCTATTTTGTCTTAATACTGTTCCTTCTATTTGTTCATGCTGACTGATACAATTTCATTCGTTAACCTTATCCTTTAAGTGTATTAATTTGAAGTTCTGCTTATCCAGATATGCCTGCTGAAAAAGCTATGACCCATGTCTGTGAACCTTAAATACTTCTTAAATTTTTCCTGTTTCTATCACATGTGTACGTAGAATTGTTTTACTTTAGCATAGAAATTCTTCATCACTGTGGATAAGTCCATAAGTGGCATAAATATATTATTTTCCAATTTCTTGATTAAAAAAGAATTATTTGGATACAATTAAATTAAGATTGCACTTAAAATGGTTTCTCCATTGGCTTGCCCTGTAAAAGCTTATGCTTTCACATGTTAAGTATGTTCTCCTGGTCTGTACTTTTGAACATAATTCATATTTCTTCAGGAATTACAACTCTGTGTAGCACTGGTGGTTCTCTGACAGTGAATCATATACCTCTTGAGTAAGGGATAGTTTATTTCCATGCATGTAAAAGGTCTGGATACAGAAAGCCCAGATTTCCTTTCTCAAAGTGAAGTTCATCCACTTGAACAGTCGCCTTTTTATTTAGCCTGCCGTATTTCACAGTACCTGAACTAGAGATCAGTTGATACATTTCAAAGGATAAGTGGCATAAGAAGAGGTGTCTACTTAATGTATAGATTTGAGTTGAAATAATGATTGGGTATCCCCAATATCACTTACTGTGACACATATATGATATCTATTTACAGATTTTAAGAAGGGAGACGTCTTCCTTGATAAGGTGTTCCAATGCTACCTAGACAAAGAGTTAAATAATTACACTTTATTCATAGCCTCAACTTCTAGTGGATCTTTTTATATCTTTACTTGCTATATGTTTTCATGGGTCTTCTTGGGATCTGTCATCAATTTATTCTAGATCTACAACAATGCCAAAATACAGACAATATAGTATCCTTACTTCTGGTTAGTATTCCTACACGCATGAAACAATAACAAATGGAGATTAAATTTTGGATCAAATTAATCTCAACATTAGCTTAGCTAAATCATCAAATAAAAAAATCAGTACTAAGAACTTCTAACAATGCTTGTTCCTAGGAAGCAGATGTACATTTGATTATGCATGCCAATAAAGACAGAAATTAGCAAAATCACTCAAATTTGTAATTCTGAACTTGATCAAATATGTTATTATTGAAACCAGTTCTTGTATTGGGTGTAAGGGGCAAGGAGGGCTGCAAGGGTGGCCTCTGTGAGAAGAGGCCAGGCGTTACCCCCATGTTGGACACAGCTGGTTCCAACTGATTCCAGCAGACTCACTGCAGGACACAGCTGAGCCCAGCAGCCAAGCTGGTGGCACCTCTATTAGAACATATTTCAGAAGGGGTAAAAATGCCCAATGAACAGAGAGGAGTGAGGAAAAAAAAACCCAAATGTGTGAGAATCAACAGTGTAAACACCAAAGTGAAAGAAGAAGGAGGGGGAGGAAGTACTCCAGGTGCTAAACCAGAGAATTCCCTATAGCCTGTGAAGAGGACCATGGTGGAACAGATATCTGTACTTCACCCCATGGTGACCCCTGCTGAAATTGTTTTATCCTGAAGGACTGCAACCCAAGGGAAGATCTATGTTGGAGTAGGGGAAAAGTGTGAGAAGGAAGGGGTGGCAGAGAGGAGCTGTTATGGACCCCATTCCCCATCCCTGCTGTATGTCTTGGGTAGGGGGATAGAGGAGTTAGGCATGAAGGAGTGAAATTGAGCCTGGGAAAGGGGTGAGAGTGGGAGTAAGCTATTGTTTTAATTTTGATCTTTGTTCCTCATTATTCAAATGTATTTTAATTAGCAATAAATTAAATTAAATTAATTTCCCCCATGATGGAAATTGTTAAGCAATCTCTATGTCTTTACCTTGATCCATCACTTATGTCATGAACTTGCATCTTTTGAATCACTGGCAAGTATTCCAGTTATTGGACTACTAACTATCCTGTCTTGCTCTGTAACAAGAATTGTTTTTTTGAAATATGAAATTCTTCCAATTAAGAGTTTGATTGAGTTGTTTCCTTCAGTTTTACTCATTCATTTCAGAGTAATCAGGCTTGCACATTTATTAGTACCATTATTCTCTCAAGTGATTTTCTGACCTGAAAAGCAAGATATCTTGGTTTAATCTGTTACCTTTTAATAACTGTACTTGTGAAATTTCGGCAATTTCATCTTTCAATGCCTTAAACATTCTTAGGTGGAGCTATTTATAGAAAATGGCCTAATTAAATTAGCACTTTAAAAGTGTAGAGAGTGTTCTGCATGTGTTAGGAAATAACTCTATTATTTTATTTCCCCTCAAATTGCTTAAAAGTTATTTGACAGAACTTTCAGATAAACAAATGTGGTGTTATTTCAGTGGAACAATTGAGAGTAAATTGTGCCAACAGTTTATGACACACAAAAAAAGGTATTAAAATAATTGATTACTGGGTTTTCTTCCAGTCACTATAAACATAATATTCAAACAAATATAATCACCAGAAAAATTCTAAATAAATTCAAGCTTCTGATATTTTCATTGTAATCAATTTCTTATTCTTCTTGAATATTAAAATAATTTCCTGTTTTGAAATTCAGTGGTAGGTCAAACAGCTAAAATGCATATCTTGACAAGAGTTATTTAATCTCATCAAGGTGAAACCATTTAAAATTTATAATTTAAATAATGTCTGTACTTCTGTAAAAGCTATAGAGCTCAAAAATTGAAGGGTAATTGAGTGAATTTATATCTCCCCAGTGAGATAGTAAATGTACTTTAACATTGACATTTCTTCCGGTGGTACACTTAAGAGCTATTCGGAGTGCTTAAAATGCTGACATCAGTTAATCCATTTGTTACATCCCAAATTTAGGCATCTGTTAATTTGTTTTGCTTGATTGCCTTGTTTAAGGCTCATAGATCTAAGTACAATGTCAGCTCTCCTGTGTATAGCGTTACTTTACCTACATGATGTTTTTTCACTTCACTGGTTAATTCATTTTGATTATTATATGGAAGCGTTATTAGCAACAGTGATTCCCAAAATTCTTACCGATTCATTTTCACCCCAAAATTGAGATTTTTACGGGCCATACACATAACAGCTCAATTTAAAAAGAAAAGAGAATTTAAAGTTGGCTGTCTTGCTTAGTGACAGATATAACAGTTTGTTCATGAGGCAATAGCTATTGATTTTTTTTTTTGAGAAGTTGTCTCAGATGTGACATTGGATGTTTCAAAATATGGCAATAAAAAGCCACCTCTGGTAAGCAGAATTGTCACTTCATTTGGAACAGAGCTCTGCTGGAGTTGTTATTGAGTAAAAAGATGGAGAACCTAATGTCTTTTCTTGTCCTATCTCTAGGAAGTAAATTCTTAAGACTAGGAACTATTTTGTGATATTCAGTTTCTTTTAATTAATATTGAAATGCTTCATACAACTGGGAAAGATATCAGCAGGGGAGAGTGAAATGCATACTTTTCCTCCCACCCTGACTCCAATAGAGTCATTCTGTAACATGATCCAGAGTAATGGGAAAATGGGTATCAAGTTTTCTGGCTGTAGAATGTATAAAGATGGGACACACTGATTGTAAAGAATCAGGAAAGACATGTGTTTTAATTTGAATGTGAATTTGATTTTTCTTAGGAGTTTGCTTACATGGAGAAGAAGTCTGAAAAATATTCATTTAAAAAGACTCCAAAGATGCGCTTTTCAAATAATTTGAATTGGTAATCACACTAGAAGTCTTATATACACAACTTCCTCACTTGTCCTAAAATTTGCATTTTTTCTTCTACCGTCTGACCCTTCACTAGAAAAAGAAGAATTCGATACAGATGAGAGGGATAGGTGCTTTTGTCTTCTCTTTTCCTTCTTTCTGATCCTGCATTATTTTTCAAAAGATGTTTAGTATTTCTTAATTTAAGCATATGTTGCAGTATTATAAAAAAATGTAGGTAAGCACTGAGACTATTTTAGAGACAAACATAGATGTGAAATTGTTATCATTACTCTCTTAAGTTCCAACCTTGGAATATACTTCAGCGCAGTCTCCTGAATCTGTGTTATTTCTTAAATCTGACTGTCCGTGATCTGCTTTCCTTATCAGTGTAGGAACTTTGCCTTTGGAATGTCTTCATCTTCCATAACAGTCTGTGTCTGGTACTTAACCGCAGCATCTTTGCATCTTTTACATACTTATCCTTACACCCTCCTTATGAGATAGGCAAGTACAGTTATCTGTTTTAAAGATGGGGAATTTAAACACAGAGAGATTAAGAGCTAGGTCATAAAATGACTTAAGAGTTATGATTTGAATGGTACGATCTCTCAATTTCAGGTATCTTTCTGATAGTAGAATACACAGGATTAAGTTGTAGTTAGACCATCAGCAAAACATGTCGGGAAATTAGACAAATATAGGAGCTATACAAATAAATAATCAAATACTAACTTAAGCAATTGGAAGTACTGAGGAGAGGGATGGGAATTCAGGGACAAAGAAGATTAGATATTGTCTAATTGCAGTTTTTTGTTACTGTCCCCATGGCATTAACTCAGGATTATGGCTGTCATCTGAGACTGCATAGACCTGTTTTTAAATCTCCCTTTTATGTGAACCATAGCAAAGATTTGTATACAGATTCTTTCTTCTTGAAGTTCTCATGTATTACTTTTGGCTATTTTGAAAGCAACTGTTTACTATCAAAGATTTTTTTATCCTCTATGACTATCTAATATATTCATTGGGTCAAAAAAAATCTTCAGGGATTTATTTAGGCCTCCCAATGTAGCTTATAAAGTGGCATCAGATGGAAAGCAAATGCTTAAGCTCAAGACAGCCATTCAGACTATGTGTTGCCCAGAGATGCCAAGCCCTGAGTTGCCTAACTTCCTTTTGGACAGCAAAGTCACCACTGTACCTATGGACAGGCTCTTGCACATCTGCGGAATTTGGTATTTGAACTTAGAAGTTGGTGTTTCTATTTGAGATGGAGCTTAGAAGTTTGAGCAGTTCAGAAGTAGTCAAGAAGCCATTTAAATATCATTTAAATCCATTAAGGGTTTCCTATGCATTACAATGTTAATGCCTTTCCGTTTTCACTCTGAGGATTTGCCAAGGAACTAGAAAAAAGGTTCTTAAGTTCAGCTCAACTTCAGGAAATATAAGTTTCTCATAGTTAGTTCATGCCAGATAAAATTCAGTATCAAGGAGCACAATTTTGTAGGTCAGTAGGATGAGCAGATGATTAGGAAACAAGTGGACTCTAGATTTCTGGGACTGCTTTTGCAGTTTTTAATCAAATGTATTGGTTAAACAAAATTTGGCAATGCAGTCAGATTACTTATTGTGTAAATATATTTATACGCTAATATTGCTTCTAAAAGTTCTAATGCTATTAGCTATCTGCTCTTTCATGGTGCATTTTAATTTTCTTGTAGGACTATACTTTAGATCCACTGATAGCATCTACCACATAAGAATAATTGCAAGTGTGGTAAAAACATGCTGAATATGCTAACTTGGAATAAACACATTCTTTTGTAATAAATCTTTGACCTTACAAATAATAGATGAAAGCTAACATTTATCAATGTTTCTAAATTTCACATATTTATACTTCGTTGGTGAAAATGTTTAAGAAGGATAAACTTAGTACATAAATTATAAGTCTCCAAAGAATTATTAATTTTATTTTACAAAAAATTATTTTGAAATTGAATATTCCCAGACTTGACATTAAATAGTAAGTGGTTAAATGTTGGCTGATACCTTTAAATATTACCTAGAGTTTATTTTGCAGCTAAGAAACAAGCAGAAATTAAGTCAAATATTAGCATCCTATTGATCTATTTCATACAATATCTTTTTCTGTCATTTATCCTCTTAATATCTCGTATTAGACTACATGGCTGAAGGAGACTGAGGTTAGTGCTGTCAGCTAAGGTCTGAAAGTCAGAATGGATCCTTTGTGGAAAAACTGCAATATGTTGATAAGTTCAAACTTGTCTAACTAACCATTGATGTAAAGAAGCATCGTATTTAATTGCCACAAGCCATATACTCTAATAATAAAGCCTGAATTTGACTAAGGAGTGAATAACTGTTCTGAAGTTATAGGAGGAATATCATGAGCCCGCATATTATTTGAGTTGTCTCCAAGTATGAAGATGGAGGACATTCTTATTCAACGTGTGATGTAGATACAGTTTCTGTTCACTTTTCTGAATGTTATCACTAAAAAAATTACAGATTATTCAGAGCTGAACTGGTAAATGTTCTCGACAGAAGGAGAAGTGTGAAGAGCAAACGAAAAACTTCTGTCAGAGAAGTATATTTTCAATTACTAGTGTTGAGGATGTTATATGGAAGCACACAAATTTGCTAAATAAACCTTGCCATGGCAGGAGAAAGTGAGGACAGAATAACCCTTTTGCAATTAGCTACAAGTAAAATGACTTCTTTTCTGTCTTCAGAGCTCCTAAACACCTTAGCCTCCAAGTACCATGCAGTTTTCATGCTACTTACACTAGGATTTGGTCTTTGACATATAACAAGAGATTCTCAAACGGACCCCAAGCAACTGTTAGGTGTTATGTTTGTTATTTTCTGCATAGATTATTGTAGCATTTTCACAGATCTATTATGTGACCTTGATTAAAACTCAGGAAATGTTAGCCCATTACCTATGTTCAGGCCACAGAAAAATACTTCTATTTTGACACATCCAAAATAAATCAGATATTTTATTTATCTTTGCAAAACAGAGTGAGATTTCTGGTTTATTTATCCTTCATACACATCTGAGAAATAATTGGGAGAGTTGATATTGCTGACATATTATTAAGCTATTTCAGTTCTATATAACATTCTGCAATAAGTCAGAGGATACCAATTTTAAGCTCTCTCTGGCTACAAAATAATAGGAGTGCCGTAGAGTCTACAAACCATGTTGACAATATTACTCAGTTCTCAATTTACAAGTTTTAATTGAAACCGTTGTCAAATAATGATTCCAGATCAGAAATAATTGTTAATAAATTTCTGGAGATTGTATCTGTCCCTGTTGCTCTGACTACCTCAGCTAAGGGGTAAGAACCCAGCTCCACAGTTTTTCTGTGAGAAGATAGAGTAAGTGAATAAAGAGATTGAGTTGATACACAGTGCTTCTGAAATTGGTCCTCTTGAAAACTGCTGTCTGCTTTATTTGGAAACAGAGATCTTCTACTCTATGATATGGATGATACTGGTATAAAATTTGAAGTTTTACAGGTATGTTAAGATCATTTCCCACAGAACTATGAACTATAAATCCAATAAGCAGGGTGAGCGGATGGGCACAAATGCTGTGCTGCAATAGTTTGAACTGCAAAGTTGTTAACCTGCTCGCTTGCATGTCCTTAGACCACACTGACTAAATTGGTCCTGCTCAGAGCAGGGGGGTGGGTGAGACAACCTCAGGGGTCCTCTCCAAAGAAAGTGATTCTATGATTTTGTGATCCCATGCCTGTCCCGGGCAATGCCTGGGCATGAGCCAGACACTGCTCTCAGCACACTGTAATGGATAGAGCCCTCATATTTTTGGATAGGAAAATAAAGGCAGAGAGCTTACTTATATGGTTACAAGTTATACATATTTGTTCTGCTTGCTGGTGGGACCAGAAAAGAGGCCATGATTTTTTTTTAATTTCCTGGCATGAGCATAGTGATAAAGAAAACCCTTAACAGTAGGAAAGGCAGTGCATACTAAAATTGTACAAAATGTCTGCTGATATAAAGCTGTTAAAGCACAGCATTTACTTTCCTGTAGCGCTCTGTGGACTGACATTACAGATGTATCTTCTGTGTCTACTCCCTGGGAAAGGTATAAGCCTGTAAGTAAAAATTCTTTATATGCTGTTTTTCTTACCGTTACCATACAGTCAGTGTTATTCCTATGCTATTACTATATAATATGATTTATTTGAGGTGAATTTTTAGACCTAACAATAGATATCTATGTCAAGCTAAATTTTATTATTACAGTTCCGCAAACAGGAATGTTCTAAGCATACATATTTGCAAACATACTTTTAAAAGACATTTCACAATCAGGCAAATTAAAGTATGTGTTCCACAGATAGATTGCTGTTTTTCTAGTGGACTGGATTAATTTTTTTCACACATGCTTTCCATAAAGAACATTTTGTACAATTTTCTAAGTGTTCATCAAGACAATGATTTTGTTGCAAAAGCCCTGCTGTGGTTCATGACCTTTTGTAGAGCTGTCTATGTGAAGGCAGTGCAGGATTTGATGAAGTGCTACAAATGCGGAAGTAAAACAGCTAGGTGCTCTGAAATTTCTCTGGAGTCCATAGACTATCCATAGCAGCATAGCAGTGATGTTGCATGTTTGGAAATTTTCACAACCAATGTGGTTGCTACATAATTTTACCTTTCCTGCAAACTAAGTTATCGATGTAATTGAATTCTTGACATTAACCACTAGGAAAATGAGTGGGATCTTGATGGTTCATCAATGTACATGTGATTAAGTGGGTTTTGTGTAAAAGTGTATATGAGCCTAGCAAATTGTTCACTACCACCACAAAAGTCAGAACGAACCTAGGAAATCTCAGTTTTTCTTTTAGTACATAAATTACCTTTTAATACCTGAATTAACTTATCCTAAACTATGTTAAGGAAAACAAGTTTGCCACTTCTGATCATGTGTATTTTCTGTGCATCAGAGATGAATAAGCAGTTATTAGACAGGGTTCCCAGCAGTAAAATGTCCTCTTTGTTCAATCTTTTAAGGAGTACATAAGCAAATATATCTGTAACCTGCAGGCTCAGCACAGAGAAATGTATGCATATCACTGTCCTCTCAATACTAACCTTACCTGAGCTCCTCTCTCTTCAATGTTGACTTTGTTTGTGTACCAATCCTTTTATTAATTTAGGCTCAACCTAGAGACATGTAATGATTTCTGGATTTCTCTATGTTGCTGTAACAGTCTATCCAACTGGAGCAGCATTTCTCTCCTGTCTGACACATTTGTCCCACGTTGCTGTAAACAAAACTGTAAGAGCTTCTTTCTTTGCATTAGGTATTTTTCTCTATGCTATGTATTCAGAAGACAACGTTAATGTCAGCCTTAGGTTAATGTAATAAAAATTATGATTTTCTCTCTTTTGCTAGGAACCCTGAAAGGGAATATTTGGAGTTTTTTTAATTGCCTTCATGCACTTATTTACCTGTAGATATCTTTTTCTCAAACATTTTCACATCAGTTTGACAATGTAAGATGAAACATACTTCTTGTAAAGTTTGATGTAGTAGCTGCAATAACAAAAGTACAGTAACATCTATAAGAAAAACTCGTGGTGTTCAGTGTAGTGGACACCCCACTATGCTAAGTAAATACATCACATATGAGTGTCCATCTACGCTGATATATAAATGTGTCAGACTTTCTTACTGTATGCTTACATGGTGTGATTGTCAGAAGTGGTAAAGGAATGGTAGCAAATGGACTAAATTTATTTTAGAAAAATAAAGCAAAAGGAATAAATAAAATTAAACAGAAATACAATTAACTACATCAGTGCTTACATAGGAACAGGTGGGGTTGAGACCACTGAAAGTCTGATCTTCAAAATCTAAATTCAAAGTGCTATTTTTAGTATTGTAATTATTGAAGTATTTTATTCCTTTCAGTCCTTTATTTAAAAGAAAGTGAAAATTACTTCTCATATCCTAATTTATCACTATAGTCATAAATACAAATGGGAGTTGAAAAGAACACACTTTCTTGTATTTCTGGATTATGATACAGGGTAATGTATAGACTTCGTACATTGGCTCATAATAATTTCTGCATTTTGCTGGAAAAGATGACCAATTTCTGTAGATGGCAAAGTAATAATGAAGATATTGTAAATGAGTAAGCATCATCTAAGTTGATAGTATCACTCATTTATTAATTATATCTCCTTATAAAGTTATAACAAATGGAGATTTCCCACTGAAACTAAAATTATAATTCAGAATCTGACATGAGAAATGTTTTTGAGGGAAATTAGAGTATTTCTATATTTTCCAGGCTGATATATGGTTATCGAAGATCAAATTCCAACCACAAACCAACATCTTCATAACGATTTTTTTTCTTGTGAGTTTCCTCTTATTTTCTGAATTTTAGATCTTACTTATTACAGATTTTTAAGTTTGTTC
>VZSC01004852.1:0-21366 GCA_013398225.1 Steatornis caripensis
AGCAGCCCCGGGGGCAGGATGGGCGCTGCGGCTTCCGCGCACCCCGGGGCGGTGGGGAGCGGGGCGCCGGCAGCCTGCCCCTGGGCGGGCAAGGACCTGGCAGCACTCTCCTCCACAATCAACCGCCCCATGAGGAGTGATCGTGTGGGCGCAGCCCCACAGAGCGTGTGGCGCGGCTCAGAGCGGGACCCCAGGACGCCCAGCCTGGCCATGCCCAGGGGCGCCCTTGCCTCCCCGGGATGTTCCTGCTCTGCCCCTGCCCGCTGGGCCCAGCCCTGCCGCGTACCTTCGTCTCCTCGATCTGCATGATGGTGGCCTGGCAGTCAGAGATGCTGTCGTTGATGTAGTCGATGTTGGCCCCCAGCACCTCGATCTCCTCGTTCAGCTCCTGCAGCCCCTTCTGCTCCTTGGGACTCTCTGCCTGCAGTTTTGCCCTCTTGCCCAGCAACGCTTCCTGCAGCAGTGCCAGCTCCTCGCGTTTCTGGGGGAAAAAGGAGGGGGATTGGCACTGTCGGCACCGCTGTCCCGCTGCCCTGCACCCACCATCCAGCCCTCTCTGTCCCCAGTGCCGCCGTCACCTTGATGAGCCGCTCCATGTCAGCCTCCAGGTTGACGATAGTCATCCTCTGCATGACGATGTCAAAGATGCGCCGCTCCAGCGACTGCCATTTGAGGCGGGCGGCTTTGCTGAAGGCCTGGCTTGTCCCCTTCTTAGGGAACTTCTTCCTACAGCCGGAGGGGAGAAGAGGCACATGGGCAACCGGCCTGGAAAGCTGTGCTTACCCCAAAAGGATGCCTGGAGCAGAGGAGGCACCTGCATCGTTGCTGGATTGCCCAACTTTTCCATCACCCCTTAGCAAAGAGAGGGACAAGAGATGAGCCCAGCAGGGTTTGTGCCGTGGCGTTTAATGGCTCGTGGAAGGCCAGCACTGGGCTCAAGCCCAGGTGACAGTCAAGTCACACACTCCCAGCACAGCGTGCCACTGGGTCAGTGGTTTAACACGGGCCAAACGCGCAGCAAGAAGCTGGCATTCAACCTCTGCCACCAGCCACAAGCCAGACATGGGAGTACTGGGATGTCTCACCACCCGTCCACGCAGCCCCTGCCCTGACCTGGTAGGCCGAGCCCCATTCACGGAGGATGAGGGGTCTCCCAGGAAGTTGTTGATTTTCCTGTTCCACTGGCGCACGATGCTGGAGACGGAGCGAGCACCAGACTCGGGCTCAGAGGACGTGGTGCTGGCTGAGACCTCGGCGCCTGAGTCCAGCATCGTTGGCTTCTGGCTTGTCCTGCCGGCGACCCGGTCTGACATGGGCTTGGCGAGACGGCGCAGTGCCGAGACCTGCTCAGAGGACGGGCGGAGGAGAGGGTGTCAGACGAGCGTCCCCAGCCCAAACCTTTTGCCATCACCCCCAGGTCCCCATAGGATCAAGAGCGGCAGCTCTGGAGTCCTGAAGCCCTGGGGCCATTTGTGCCCCATGGGTTTCCCCCTTCTCCCTCATAGCCTGTCCCCCGCCGCCAGGCTCAGCTGCCCCGGGAGATGGGCAGTTCCTCTGCAACCATCTCCCACCTGGCTACTGAGCCAGAAAAATCGGCCCACCTTTTTAGGAAACCTGCTCCCAGAGCTGGTACTGCCTGGAGGATGAGGTGTCTCTGAGCCCAGTGCTAGGGCCAGGACCCCCATGGGGGTGGGGGCTACGTGGAGACAACCCCCCCTGCCCCTCACCTCCTGGGTTTTCCTCCGCAGCACTATTTCCTGCTGCCGCTTCTGAGACTCCAGAGCCCGGATCTGAAACTGCACGAGAGAGAGAGAGAGAGAGAGACCCCTGGGGTCCTGCCCAGACACCCCAGCGATGGTCGCAGTCGGCATGAACAGTCTCGTGTTTGATTTTAAGAGTGAGCCGGTTTCCAGCCTTGAGGCTGGCCCTGGTGGCGTGTTCCCCCCCTCCGCGAGAGTGGTGGAGAGCTCACAGCATCTCCCACAACCACACTGGGAGCTGTGGGACACCCCTGGGAGCCGTTCAGCCAGGTGGGCTATGTGGGGGCGAGGCCCCTGGTGAGGCCATGGGTGCAGCAGGGCCCTGAGCTTCACTGGCTGGTATTTAAGTCAGCCAGGGCAGGACAAACATCCAGCCCCAGCCAGCCCAGCTCCCCCCTGCACGGGGACGGCCAGCAGCACGTGGGCAGGCTGGGCCCTCACCTCCTGCCGGCGCTGCTCCTTCTTGAGCTGCGCGATCTCCCGATTCCTCTTTGTCTCTGCCAGCCGCCTCCGCTGCTGCTCCTCCCGCATCTGCTTCATCAGCGCAACCTGGAACAGGAAGGTACCACGTACCAGTGCGGGCACCCAGCTGCCCCAGGGCACCCACCCGCCAGAGAGACACAGAGCTGTCCTGCACTTGCCACCAGGAATGGAAAACATCGCTTCTGAGCGGGGAGCCAGACTTGACCAGGGGATGCTCTCCCTGCCCTGGCATGTCCAGGTACCTTTGCCTTCTTCATCTCGGCCACCTCCACCTGCAGCTTCCTCAGCTCCCGCTCGTAGCGGGACTGGTTCTTGAGCAGGCGAGCATGCTCCTTCTGGGCTGCCTGGAGCTTCTGCAGGTCCCGATTCATCTCCTTCAGCCGCTTCTCATAGTCTGCTTTGATCTTGTTGGCTTTCTCCTCCGTGTAGCACTCCATGGTGCCTGGGGGAGCGAGGAGAGGGCTTGCGCTGGCCACACAATCCAGGTTCCCCCTGCACCTACACACTGCCTGGAGGCGCTGGGCACTGCTCCCTCCCCATCCTGCCAGACCCCTCCCTCACCCCTCTGCTCCGGCCCCATCGCAGGCTGGGGTCTGGCTGGGGGCACCCGCCGAAAGAGATGGGCTCGGGCTCAGCGCAGGGCGGGCACACTGGGTTACAGCACAGGCACAGGGCTGGCAGAGCGGCACACCTAGGCCTCCAGCCACGTCCATGGGCGATCCTGCCCTGCTGAGCCTGGAGATCAGCTACACCACCAGGTCCTTGGGGTCTAGTTTGGCCAGTAGCTAGAACAGCGCTATGTTTTGGCTTCAGCGTCAGATTCGGTATGAGAAGAATGTTGATAACACCCTGATGTTTTCAGTTGTTACCCAGAGATCAAGGACCCCGTGTTTTGCTAGTGTGCAGGTGCAGGAGAAGCTGGGAGGGAGTATAGCCAGAACAACAGATCCAAACTGGCCAGTGGAGTGTTTCATACCACACAACGTTATGCTCAGTCTATAGATGAGAGTTGGGCCGGGAAGTAATCTCTCTGTTCTGGGACTGCGGTTTTTGGGAACTCTCTCCTCTGAAATCGCTAGTCGGGAATGAGCTGGGCCTTGGTCGGTGGGTGGCGATGCACAATGCGATTCCTCACTCATTGATATATTCTATTATTACTACTATCATCATTATTATCATTACTCCTATTATTTCGTTTATTATCATTACCATTATTCTATTTCAATTATTAAATTGTTTTTATCTCAACCTACAACTCTCCCTACGCCTACTCCTCCAACACTATTCCCCCTTCCCCAGGTTAAACGTGGGTTAAACCACAACAGTCCGACACCTCAGTTTCCCCAAGTGTTCCCACATCTCTTGAAGCGGTGTTCAAGGCTAGAAGAGGCTTTGCCTCGTCATTCTTTACTGCCACCTCTCCGGTGCCAGCAGGGTCAGGAGCGACTAGTCCCACTCCATGGCAAGACAAGCAGGGTCTTGGGGGTCCCAGGGGCTCAAGCAGAGGCAGAGGGATGGCAAAGCTCTACCAGAGCCAGCGCTGCGTGCGGGGGGTGGCTGCCTTGGCTCTGAGTCAGCTAGGCAGGAGTGGGGACTGGGGCCTGATGCTGCAGGGCTGGGATCCCACGGGCGAGGTGGTTCTCACTGAGGTTCTGCAGGACCCGGTCCCGCTCCAGCTGTGTGTCCCGAATCTTGTTCTGCAGCAGGATCAGCTTCTCCTCGTACTGGTGCTTGAGGGTCTGCAGGCGCCGCTGGCTGTTCTCCAGCTCATCAATCAGCTTCTGCTTGATCTCTATCTCGCAGGTCAGATCTGCCAGGTCAGCCTGGAAATTCACGGCTGGAGGCCGGTGGGGGACAGTCAGGCTGGGACGGGTGCGGGAGCGTCACCCCTATGGCCCCACTGAGCCACAGCACAAAGAGAGGGCAGAGGCAACCGATGGGAACCCACACTGCTGGGGAGCAGCAGCACCCCAAGGAGCGTTGGAGACTCCCTGCAGCAACCCTGGTGCTTTTCCAAGCCCCCCAGAGGAGACGTGGCCGGGGTGTCCCAGCGGACTCTCCTTTCCCAGGACGAGAGCTCAGTGCCAGCAGACACCAGCAAAGCCCACCCCCCCCATACCCTGGGCTGTGTGTGTGGCTCTGCACTTTACCCTTCTCCTCTGCATCCGAGTCTGAGTCCACCAGGCTCTCTTCACTGCCCGAGTCTTCATCTTCATCCTCATGTCCATCCTCTTCCTCACAGCCGCTCTCTTCCTGTTCTTCCTCCTCCTCCTAGGAGACGAGTGCCTAACCTCAGCTTGCGGCATGGCCTTGCCCTTGTCTCTGTAGCTCTTCCCTCCTCCAAACCTGAGCTCACCCCACAGCGATGGGCTGCAGCCCCCGCAACGGGACTCAGCCTCCCACAGGGGATGCACTGGGGCTGCAGCACCATTTCTGGACCCACAGCATACACTGTTGAGAGGAACAGCTCTGTGCCCCACGCATCCGTGCATCCATCCCCTCCCAGCTGAGCAGCACTGCATTGCCCACCCCCCCTTCACCTACAGCAGCGTNCCAGCGCTGCGTGCGGGGGGTGGCTGCCTTGGCTCTGAGTCAGCTAGGCAGGAGTGGGGACTGGGGCCTGATGCTGCAGGGCTGGGATCCCACGGGCGAGGTGGTTCTCACTGAGGTTCTGCAGGACCCGGTCCCGCTCCAGCTGTGTGTCCCGAATCTTGTTCTGCAGCAGGATCAGCTTCTCCTCGTACTGGTGCTTGAGGGTCTGCAGGCGCCGCTGGCTGTTCTCCAGCTCATCAATCAGCTTCTGCTTGATCTCTATCTCGCAGGTCAGATCTGCCAGGTCAGCCTGGAAATTCACGGCTGGAGGCCGGTGGGGGACAGTCAGGCTGGGACGGGTGCGGGAGCGTCACCCCTATGGCCCCACTGAGCCACAGCACAAAGAGAGGGCAGAGGCAACCGATGGGAACCCACACTGCTGGGGAGCAGCAGCACCCCAAGGAGCGTTGGAGACTCCCTGCAGCAACCCTGGTGCTTTTCCAAGCCCCCCAGAGGAGACGTGGCCGGGGTGTCCCAGCGGACTCTCCTTTCCCAGGACGAGAGCTCAGTGCCAGCAGACACCAGCAAAGCCCACCCCCCCCATACCCTGGGCTGTGTGTGTGGCTCTGCACTTTACCCTTCTCCTCTGCATCCGAGTCTGAGTCCACCAGGCTCTCTTCACTGCCCGAGTCTTCATCTTCATCCTCATGTCCATCCTCTTCCTCACAGCCGCTCTCTTCCTGTTCTTCCTCCTCCTCCTAGGAGACGAGTGCCTAACCTCAGCTTGCGGCATGGCCTTGCCCTTGTCTCTGTAGCTCTTCCCTCCTCCAAACCTGAGCTCACCCCACAGCGATGGGCTGCAGCCCCCGCAACGGGACTCAGCCTCCCACAGGGGATGCACTGGGGCTGCAGCACCATTTCTGGACCCACAGCATACACTGTTGAGAGGAACAGCTCTGTGCCCCACGCATCCGTGCATCCATCCCCTCCCAGCTGAGCAGCACTGCATTGCCCACCCCCCCTTCACCTACAGCAGCGTATGGAAACCAAGCCCAAGAAGACGTGGGCTCCTTGCTCCACGGCAGGGCCGGCTCCACGACTCCTCCAGCCTGGGCTTGGTCCCTCTCCCGCACCGGGCAATGACAATGCTCCACACCCAAACACGCCCTCGGTACGAGCACGAAGCCCACTCACCTCTTCCACTTCATTCTCATCCGTCTCCTCCCCGTTGTCCTGCTGCAGTTTCTGCCGCTTCTTAAACGCTTCCTTCTCCGGGCTGGGGGAGAGTAGAGGGGTGCTGGTGAGTCCCAGTGCGGGGGAGCCCGGGGACAGGTCCTGCCGGAGCCCCCCTCACCTCCTGCTTTTGGACCCTTTGGGGAAAACAGCCTCTGGGATCGTGTGGTGGGTGAAAAGGAGACCATGGGCAAGGCAGTGCTGGGAGGGGAACCCAGGCACCTGGGCTCTGTCTTGGTGCCCTGGCTTTATCATGGGCGGGGGAAGCAGGATACCCAACCCCACAAGGACAGACAGGGACCGACACGCAGCCTCCCCCTTCCCAACATTGCTCAGCAGCTGCCTTGACCTTTTCCTCTGCTGCCTTCTCTCTTTCTTTTTCAGACGCTCCAGGTCCTGCTTAGCCCGTCGGAGGACGTCGGAGGCCTCCATCTCCACTGGAGCAGCAGGGCTGCACAGGCCAGCCAAGCCAGATGCCGGGGACGAGCCCATGGAGTAGGGGGGCCGGGCGGAGACACGCGAGAGGCTGCGACGCAGAGACTCGTTCATGGACTCACTCTCCAGAAGCTTCGTCCTAGGGAGTGGAGACGTGATGTAGTCGTAGAGGGGACATCCCACTGTCCACAGAGGAGGGGATCTTGCCTGGTTTTAGGATGGTGTGAGCCAGGGACAGAGTCACCACAAAGCCATTCCCATTCATGTTGGGTGAGAAGGTCAGGATGCTGCAAGACAGGCTCCCAGGATTGTGCAAGAGACTGGGATGGACCCAGCTTTGTGGGGCCAGCAGACCCTGGGAGACACCAGGCACTCTTGCCAGGATCTCCCCCTCCATCAATGGCCGCACAAAGGACAACAATGGCCAAAGCACTGCCCAGCACCAAGGCTGGGGTTCATACAGCCCCGTCTAGCAGCAGTGTAGCCAGCTGCTACTCCACCGGGGCTTACGCTCACCCCAGTGATGCTGGAGGCACGGAGCTGTGAGCCACACATGGGCTCAGACCCCACCACGGCACCCACAGGCCAGGGACCCAGGTGACTCACCGGCCCCTGTGCCCAGCTCACCTCAGCTCTTCAATCTCCCGGATGTAGTTCTGGATGAGGGCACCAATGGCTTCATTACCATCACCTGGAGGAGCAGAAGCACAGGACGATCAAGGCAAGACATGGGCTGTACCGCAGCACCCACCCCAACTACGCTGGCGGGGCTGACCCACCACGCCACGCGCTAGCCCAGCCTCACCTGCCTTGGCCAGCATCAGATTGGCCTCCTGGCTCATGAGGTGGGTGACCCTGCTGTTGATAGCATCGATGGCCTCCTGCATGGCCTTCACCCGCATGCGCAGGGCGCTGTTCTCCTTCTGCAGCATGGCGTTCTCACGGAAAAGGTCACTGTAGCCCTCCGAGCCATCCTCCCCAATGACCCGCTTGCCCTGTGGGGACAGGACCGGAGTCCCTGAGTGCAGGGTGAGCTGGGACACGGGGGCCCAGCACCGCAGCCCTGAGGGTAGCCCCAGACACTGAAGCAGGGGCAGGGACAAATCTGAGGACCAGGAAGGCCTGAGCTCAACAGGCAGAGGGTGAGAGGCTTCTCCCTACCTCAGCATCCCCAAGAGACTTGCCCAAGGTCCTGCCTGTGGCAGGGCAGGAGCTGAGCCCCCATCCGGCAAGCCTGCCAACCCCTGCCAGCAATTAGCCCCATCAATAGGGGCACAGCATGGCAGGCAGGAGGGTCCTTTCTGCTAAAACAGCCCCGATTCAAACATGACGAGGAGGCTTTCTGCTCCTGCCCCATCGCACCTCTGCAGGCTTGCTCGGCCACTCACCGCCTTGTACTCCATCAGCTCCATCTGCAGGCGGGCAATCTCGGCCCGCAGGGCACTGATCTGCTGACTTGTCTTGTCCTGGTTCACCACCACCTTGTTCTTGATGTTGCGAGCCCGGTTGGCATACTTGAGCGTGTTCAGGGTCTCCATGAAGTCCCGGTCAGAGGGGCTCACACAGGCAATCATGATGGTTTGGCTTGGGAAGGAGAAGGTCGGTGTGAAAGGACAGTATCCACCCCTGCACCAACTCAGCACCTGGAAACCTGGGACCCAGCCCAGGCCACATGCCCCCAGACGCCCATTCTAGGCCCTTCTGTGTTTTATAACCAAGGTATAAACTTGGGTCAGTCCCTCCAAGAGCCAGAGCACCAGCAAGACCCCACGAGCAACACAACACACGGCACTGAGCAAAGTCAACCTCCACCAACCAGCCCACACGTGTCAGGATTGCTGGGGAAGAACGGGCTCTTTGGAGGAGTACCCCCAAAGCACGTGGGGAATTCAGGCCATCTCACGCTGGGCAACGCCACCTGCCAAGTCCCAGATCTGCAAAGGCTCCGGAGTGTTTTGCACCAGCTAATTCTGCCAAAGGTGGCTAATTGCGCCTGGGACTCAGGAGTGAAGGTCTTTACATCTGCAAAGTCACGCGCTGCCTGCCAGGAGGCATCCCATCCCCAGCAGGCAACCCACGAGGCATTTGAGTCCTGAACTAGCTCCTTGTTGGGTGAGAAGGTCAGGATGCTGCAAGACAGGCTCCCACGTGGCCACGTGCCCACGCTGGCATAGGAGAGCTGTGACTGCCACACGGCTCCATAGAACCCTGGCCCTATTTGCAGTGCAACGGCCCTGCAGTCCTCTCCCAGGGCTCAGCCCCAGCCTGGGACGCCCTTACCTGTTGCCCCCGAGGGAATCCTGCAGCAGGCGGGTGAGCTTGGAGTCGCGGTAGGGCACGTGCACGACTTTCTTGCTCTGGTCTCCGAGGGCACTAATGACGTTCCCCAAGGCCAGCTATCAACACAAAGGAAAGCGCCCCACCACGTTCAGCCCCTGCTGAGAATACACCTGCGACGCAGCCAGCACGTCAGGCCTGGGGCGTGTGCTGTGGCTCGGGGCTGGGGTGCAAGAGGTGGAGGCTTGGGGCTTCCTTTGCCGGTCTCAGCATTCGTCCCCCTTCCCTGGGCTGTGCCCCTCTCCCACGTGCACTGAGGAGCAGCATCGAGCCCTAGAGGCTTTTTTAAGCTCATGTTAGCAGACCTTGACCTTTTGGGGACTTGCACCCTTGTGTCCAGCTGTACCCCTCCCCGCAGTCCTGCCCTCAGCAGCAGAGCTGTGCCCTCCCCACTGGCATTTTGGACTGTGCACACTCCTCCCTACAGGGCCAGGTAGCACAAACCCCAGCAGAGACGGCAGTAACCCCAGCAGCCCAGAGCAGCTCCAAGCAGGACCCAAAGGCATCCCAGGCTCCCCCAAGCAGGCTCTGCCTCCCCCTTCCCCTTGCATGCCGATGTCCGGGGCCGTACCAGCCCACAGTTGATGGAGATGCCTTCCTTCGCTCTCTCGCCAGTAGCACCCGTCCGCTTCAGCCTCTCTGAGCCAGCCAGGTCTACGAAGTGAAACTTGGCTGTGAGGGTCTCATACTCGGTGGTGGGCTGGGCTCCGTCCAGCAGGCTGGCCACCTCCCCGTTCACCTGCAATACATGGAGAGGGTCACCACCATGGACCCAGAGCAGGCAGGAGCTCCCTTGGCTGTGCTCAGATGTCAGCACAAGCCTGAGCATTCACCCTCCGCACCCAGCCCCTAGAGGATGGGGAAGAGGATCCCAACAGCAGCCTGCTCTGGGCCATCCCTTGTGCCAGACCAGCCCTGCCTTTGATGGGGCTGCTCCAGGGCAGACCTCAGCTCCCACTAAATGCTAACGCTGGCTAGGACTGGAAAGAAGAAAGACAAAGCCTTGCCTCTCTTTGCAAGACTTCAAACCCTCTCCCCTTTCCAAGGGCCTCCCGCACATCGCCTGCGTATCAGATCCAGGAACAGCCCAGCCATGAGGCAGCAGCACATCTCACCAGCTCCGGGCGGGTGCACACTCTCATCTGGCACAGGTGAATGGTGAAGATGGCGTGGGACCGGGAGCTCTGCACGTTCATCTGGGTGCTGGCGGTGGTGCGGGAAAGAGCCCCCTGTTTTAGGCACTGGATCAGCTACAACGACACGGGGCAGGGAAGGACAAAACCTTGAAGCGCACTCCTAGGGAGCCAGGACAGCACGCTGCGGCACACTGACCTCTCCCTGCATCCCCCTGGGACTGCTCTGTCCCATTGCAGGTGAGATCCCCGCCTCGCCTGGCTGTCCCCACGTAGCACATCCTGGCTGGTGGGCACCCAGCTGCCACCCCTCCTCCATGTCTGCCCCATCCCGCACCCACCTCGTCCTGCGAGCTGATGAGGCGCGACGTGACGCCCGTGGTGTAGATGCTCCCGCTGGCATCCTCATGGATTTTGATGTTGGATTTGCGGTGGCGTGCGTCAGGGTCACGGGTGCTGTCAAACAGGTCCAGGATCTCCTCGTTGTAGAGCTGAGCAGGGCGGAAGCAGGTGTGGAGTGAGCAGTAGCAAGCAGAAGGCTGCCAGCGCCTGGCCCAGCAGGACTGACAGGAGCTGCCCTCTGCCATCCTGCTGCTGCTACTACTCCTACTGACCAGGAGTGCTGGTGTGCGTGCGAGTGTAGAAGAGGACACACAAGCATGTGCATGCAGATAGATGACGCACAGGGAAGCTCTGACCAGCATGCGTGGGTACCCAGCTAGGACAGCAAGCCCAGAAAGAACGGTGCATGTGTGCACACGTGTGCGCAGGCATGCATACATGTGCCTGTCTGCCCCACAACGCTCTGAGCTGCAGTCTGGGTTGGTTCCAGCTGCCTGACGCTGTCCTGTCCCCGGCCCACACAAGCAGCTGCACGGGAACCAGGACGCTTTCAGAGCCCTGTCCCCAGAGCCTGAGCGGACACCTGAGAGCTATGCATGCCCCTGGCCTTCCCTACTCACGCGGGGAGCCCCCGGCCACATGAGCCGGCAGAGCCCCTCTCCAACCACAGCTCCCTGAGGCCACCTCTACCGCGTGGTAAGGTGACAAGGGGGACCAGGGAGTGCTGGACAAGCAGGGAAAATCCTGAGGACCCAGAGCTGACCGAGGATGTCCCCATCCATATCTTGACCCTGTAGCATCCTCTCTTACCCTGGGGAGGAGGGACACCCCTGCCTGGCTGTCGTGTCCCCGCCCTGCCCTGCAACACCACGTCACCCTCTCGCACCCACATGCCAGTGCAGAGCGCAGGGTCACCCGAGGACTGCAGGCTCCCGGCCAACAGAGCGGATCATGCTAATCCGTCCCTGGCCGCCCCAGGTGCAAACAGGCTCCCCAAGGGTTTAAACAGCCTGCGCCCAGCAGGAGAGTCACAAGATGGGGATCAGCAGGGCCAAATCCTGTACCACTGGTAACCATGGTCTGACGCGGCCACGTGCCCACGCTGGCATAGGAGAGCTGTGACTGCCACAAAACCCTCCCTGGGATGCCTGGATAAGGGTGGCGGCAGGACAGGTCTCGGTGCAGCGGCACAAGAGCTCCTGGTTTGCTGTCCGTGCCCGGAACGCCTTCAGCCCCCACAGCTGGCAGACGGGGCCCCTCTGCCCTGGCACTGCCAGTGTCCCACTGGGCACAGCTGGCCTGGGGAGCGCGACCATGAGCAGCTTTGAAGCACAGCAGAGGAAGCCTTGTTCCCATCCTCCACCGCAGCCACTGGACAAACAGCTCTGAGGCTATTTTGAGAGCCAAAATCACCAGGGGTCAAAGGTGGTGAAGAGAGAGAAAGGCTACAGGAAATCCTCACGGCAGCTGGCGGGACCCCACGCAGGGCCACTGCTGGCGGGACCCCACGCAGGGCCACTGCTCCATCCACCCCAGGTGCCCCTGGGGCTGCACTGGACCTCTTGGTCTACAGAGAGGCTCCCCAGCATGGCCTGGGACAGAGGCAGCAGAGGCGTCCCCTCCCCAGAGTTCGTCCTTCATGCGTCCCAACCCCACCTAACAGGTCACCCGGCTCCTCGGGGCAGTGCCAGGACATCCCAAATGGAGTGGGAGAAACTGAGGCAAGGGAAAATCTAGTTGGACAGGAGAGGATCAACTAGAGGGCAGATACGGGGGCTGAGAGGGAAGGGAAAGCGTGTCGCGTTGGGCTGAAGGCCAGTATCCGATCCTATAGCCCAGGGAAGGCAGGACTATGCCCCGGCCCCAACAGCGCTGGGGGACTCTCCAGCAGGGAGAAAGCCTGACAAGATTCATCCCCCAGAAGGACTTCAGAACAGGCAGGAAATGGTCCCCATTTCCATCCCAGCCCACAGGTTCCCCTGAGTGGAACCCCACAGGGCCGGGGATGCATGGGAAGGCAGCCAGGAGCCCGGACAGGCCGAGCGGCAGGGATGGAAGGATGTGGCCAGACACAACAGCACCGTGGGAGCTAAGAAGGGCTCTGCAGATGGAAAGCTGATTGGGAAGGATTTCTCGAGCAGGGAGGTCAGCCCTCCAGGCCAGGAGGTGACGTTGGGCACTGCTTCCCCTCTCCAGGCCGTCGACATCTGCAGGGACCCAGATGTGATGGCCACTGAAGCCACACGGAGGCAAGATCACAGCACGGGGCCCCTCTCTCTGCCTGCCTGCCTCCTCTGGGCTGTACCCCACACTGGGACACCAACCAGATGAAGTTTGTCCAGGAGCTCAGCTTTGCTCAACACCACCCTATGTTTTCTCACCACGGCCTTAAACCAGTTCCCATCTTGAACTCCTCTGCACTTCCAGCCCAGGACCAGCCCCCAGGGAAACCACTGCAGACGCACAAGGCCCACAGGCTTCCTGGGACAAACTTATCCTGGGAAAGAAGTAGTTAATAGAAGAGGTTTTTGAAATGGAGAGGCCAAAGCAGAGGTGGGAGAGGATACAATGAAGCATTCTCAAGGTCAACGATGTAGGAAAGCACATGGGAAATAACACAGCCCTTCCTCAAATCCTCACAAGAATGGCACTTTTTCCTCTCCTTGTTTCTCTGGGAACACTGGTGCAGACCCAGGGCAGCAGGTATGCTGCTGTCCTCAACCTCAAACACGAGCAAGCGAGCCCAGGACCCCCTGAACCTCCTGGGGACCAACGCATAAGCCCCTTCGCCATGGCGGGGGAGCTCCCTGCGGCCAAGAAAGTGCCACCCCAGTTTGCGGCCATCATGAGGTCAACAACGCTCAGGTGCTTTGAGTCTGCTCTGCCCTGGCACGTGTCCCCGGCCACACACCTGCGGTGGGCTCCAGCTCAGGGGAGCAGCCTGGACATGGAGGACTCTAGGAGCCCAGGACACGGGAGCTCAGCAAAGGGCAGGGTAGGGCCACAGTGTCACCCAGACCTGCTGTTCCCCACCTCGAGGAACTGGGCGCTGACTTTGAACTCGGGTGCCGCCACGCCCTGACTCTGCGCTGCCCGCTTGCGCTCCTCGATGCCGCTGAAGAGGTGGCCGATGGCCCGCGGGATGATGCCCTGCTCATCCTCAGAGATGTTCATGTCGAAGCCGGTGCCCATGGTGTATGTCTTCCCCGCGCCAGTCTGCGAAGAGGCAGCGATGGGGGGAGCTGGCTGGGCCCTCCCAGGCTCAGCTCTGCCCACTGCGCCCCACACCCCCGCTGCCGCCTCAGGCTCTCCAAACGCCTCTGCTGATCCGCTCCGACCCCCACCGCCACACTGGCTCCCATGCTCCCACCCCAGCCCTGCCTCCCTCTCCTCCCACCCAAGGCCACCCCATGCCCCAGAAGTCAACCAGCCCAGGGGACAACTCTGTCCCCTCCACACCCAGGAGCCTACACGCCCCCTAACCCATTTCCTAACCTGTGCAGGTGCCACACCAGCATCCCCAGCACCCAGCGCCGCAGGAGAGCCCGGTGTCCATGCTGGAGCCCAAGGACCACGTACCTGGCCGTATGCCAGCACGGTGGCATTGTAGCCCTCAAAGCAGCCTTCGATGAGCTTGCCCACGCATGTCGTGTAGATCTGCTCCTGCCACGTGTCCAGGTCAAAGACAAAGTCGTAGGTGAAGGCCTTGTCCTTCCCCAGCAGCACCTGGGGCTCGCCGGGCGTCACCGAGGTGCAGATGTGACATCCCTCTATTTTCTCTTTGGACAGCTGGGGACGGATCCTGCAGGAAGAGAAGCGGGCTGAGGGCAGCCTCGGGGCTCACTCTGGTCCTGGGGGACACGAGCCCGGTCCCAAGGATGTGAGCGTGGCCCGTGCTGGAACTGCAGCTGAGGTGGGCAGGGGCCTGGCAGTACCTCTGCCTGCAGTGTGGAGCAAACAGTGCGGGGGACGCTTCAACTCCTGCACCCAGCAACTACCTTGATCCATTTGGGGCTGAGAGAAGAGGCTGGTGCACCCCAACGATGCCACCAGCCACCTCCACAGCGAGGTGACAGGGAGGGCTGAGTACCACGGCACAGCCAGATCCAGTAGCGACACGCAGCCTGCACCGCAAACTGCCCTTGCACCAACAGCTGAATACGGCCCAGCACAGCCCATCTGGGGCCAGCCAGCCCCCCCTCGCCTACGCTGGCTCATTGACCACGATGTCCCCAGCCCAGCAGCGAGCTCTGGGCTGCACGTAGACACTGATCAATACATTGAAGCAGCCCTGATGGGGACTGCCCAGGAACGGGCGGGCAGCGGGGATGTGCTGCAGCCAGCTGCATGCATTTGAGATCAACCCCCAGCTACAAAGGCTTGAGATGCAAAATGCAAAAACACGACGAGACAGTCCCAGCGCCAAAGCAACCATCTAAACCAAACCACCGCCCAGCCCCATGGCTGTCCCCAGCTGTGGACTCGGCACATGGGAAGGAGACAGGCGAGGCTGTGCTGGGCTCCGGCGGCACGCGCGACCGACCCGCCGCACCCCCACCCACCACACTCAATGCCTCCCTGAGAAATCTGGGTACAGAATGGCCAGACCCATGCAGGCACAGCCCTGCTTCTGTGCATGTTAGGGCTGCAGCAGCTCTGGGAAGCTGGCTGGTCCCGAGGGACTCATGGAGAAAGAGGGAGTGCGGAGCCAAGCGCCATGGCAAACAGCTCTCATTAGAGCTAATGACTGCACATCTCCCCTCCCTGGGTGCTTCATAAACACAGCTATTAATTCCTTCGAAGCTGCATCGCTGGCAAGCCGGCGCAGCGACCGCAGCAGACGCTTTGCGGATTTGGGCTCCGCACGAGCCACCGCTCCTTGCCAGCCTGGCCGGCGGCAAGCAAAACCCAGGAGGGCCAAAACCCACTGTGTTTGGGGGACAGGGTGTCCCCGGCGGGGCGGGAGGCAGCGCAAGCACCCCGCTTGCCCCGTCGGGAGCCTGCGCAGCAGACGTGTGGGAACAGCTCTGTGTGTCCGGGCGTATATTTAGCTCAGCAGCCACAATAGAAAGCAGCTTCTGATGTGCTCAGCCCTAGACTTGCTCCTGTCGCCTTCCCAGGGTCCCACCCTCCTCCAGGAAAATCAACCCCAGCTTTAATTACTTTTTGACCAACATGATGTGCTTCCCCCCTCCCCACCCCCGACATGCACAGCGACAGCATCCCTGGGGAACAGGCAGAGGAACAAACTGGAACCATGGTATTTTTGGAGTGATTTTTTTTCTCTTTAAGAAAAATGAGAACAGGGTTTTCCGCAAAAGATTTCCTGTGTTTTTCCCCCACTCCCCTCAGGTGATTAAATGTGTGCACGTGGGCTTGGAAGAGAGGACAAGCAGCAGCGTCGGAGGGGCGCACACACGTGAATTTTCCAAAGGGCATCCGGCGGCCCACCCCGAGCCTGGCCATGCTGGGCTGTTGCAGCCGTCCACACACCAACACCAATGTCTCCCCCACTCCCACTCCCCAAACCTCGCTGCCCACCCAGCTCCCAGCACCCGTCACTTGCCCTGGCTCTCACAGCCAGGGGACCTGCAGGGGCTGGAGGGGACCCAGGTGCCCATCCTCAACATGCTCCCCCATGCTGTCCCATCTGCCCAGGGCAACTGGAGATGCGGGAACCCTCCGGGAGGGTCCTGCTCTCCAGGCAATCGGCCAAGCATCACCTGGGGATGCCTTTGGGAGCTGCTGCCAGCTGGTGTGCGAATACTACGGACCCCTGCTACAAGAGAGGGATGAGCGGAGCGGGAGGGCAGGAATGAACGCCAGCAGCCCCAGCCCCGCGTGGGACGGCAGAGAGATGCCACCCAGCATCACAGGAGATTTACGTGGCGACCAACAAACATCAGAGAATTTCTCCAGGCCAGTGCAGCTGCGTCTCCAGCTCCCCAGTGTCCGACTGCCCCAGCTCTCCCCCACTGGGGTGCCCCATCCCTGCCCTCCCAGGAGGAACATCGTCATGCCAGGCACTGGGCAATCTGACACCCTGGTCGGGCCAGGTGGGTGTTCACGTGCAGTTCACGTCATGCCCAGGCACCACGACACCTCCTCCAAACATGACATAACCATCTGCAGAGCCCGCACGGGCTCTCTCCTTGGCCCTGTCCTCAACCCTACCAGGTGACACAGACGGAGCTGGCAGCGCTTGCTGTGCTCTGCCTCAGTTTCCCTGCTCTGCAACACAGATCAGCAACTTTGGTGGTCATAAAGTCACCATCTGAGTGCATTCTGGCACTCCTTGTTCCTACCTCTACCGAAAAAGGTGCTGCCCATGTCCTGCCTACCCATGGGTCCACAAGAACTGAGTGCGATGCTGTCAGGGCCCAACCTGTGGGACCATCGAGCTGCTCCCTCACCTGCGTCTGGACACAGCCAGCCAACCTGCTCTGTGACTGGCCACAGGCCACCAGCCAGAAGGACAGCTTGTGCCCAGCACCAGAACCCACTGCAGAGCCAAACACCAGGGTGCCCTGTCCTAAAGGGCTGGGACTCCCACAAAGAGCACAGATGATTCCCTGGGAGCCCATGGCACAGGCTGCTATGGTTATGTGTCAATTAGGGACTTATGTGCTAAGCAGCAACCAAAATAAATCAGCACTTAACCAGTGGGGTGCTGCCTTGCCACCTCCCCAGCTCAGACAGGAGCAGACCAGAGCCCCAGCTCCACTGGGCAGCCCGAGCCCGGCCGTCCCCACGCTGGCACCGGAGACTCCTTCTCCTGCTCGAAGCTGGATGCGGGGGGACACAGGCTGTCCTGGGGCCGGCAAGATGATCAGCGCCAGCCCCATCTCCCTCCTGCCCATGCTGACACACCAGCCTCAGCACAGGCAATGCAGCCAGGGAGGAGAGAGCCGGCAGGACCACAGCAGCAGCACGAGCCCGGCCACCACCTCCAGACCCTCCGTGCTCAGCTCACTGCACAGGGGCACCGACAAGGGACCAAGCACCCAGGACAGAGCTGCACGGTCCCGGCCCAGTGCTCTGGCCAAGCAAACCTGGCCGCTTCGCGGCCCTGGGCACCCGACACACAGGGTCGGGAGGCAGATGGGCGCACAGACAGAGACAGAGGCGCAGGCAGGGGTGGAGACTGCTCCTTCCCGAACCGGCAGCTCGCACTGGGGCGATGACAGGCGGCGCGGCTGGAGCCTGCCTGCTCCAGCGTCAGCATCCAAACCCGGCATCATGAGCAGCGTGCATGCCAGGGAGAGCCCGCATCCTCACGGGGACACAAAGGGGACCTCGATGGGGAGCCTCTCCACTGCTGCTCTTCCCTGCCCTGGCAGGCTGTGAAAGCGTCGTCTCCACGGCTGGGCTGCCAGGGCGACCGAGCATCTGGGAGGAAGGGGGGAGCGGGTTCCGCACCCCGAGGGGCAGGAAGCTTCGGCACGCACACGGGCATGCTCGGCGACGAGCACAAAGGCCGAGTTGTTCAGTGCCGCTGCCCTATGCCAACGTTTGGCCAGGGCTGGGGAGCTGAGCGAGGATGCGAGCCAAGGGCTGGGTGGGCACCGCGGGGCAGCCGGCTCCCACAGGCAGCCCTTGTCGGGTCAGCTCGGGGCCCCCCCCCCCAACATCGGCAGGAACAGCCCCCCTGGGGAGAGACCTGCCCATCCCAGCACCTCAAGCCCTTCAACCAGTGGGCTCACCACACCAGGCGCAGCCAGTATCGCCAAGCCAGGCCTGCGCCCACTGCAGGCACCACCCAGCCCGCCCCGTGCAGGGAGGCTGCTTCCTTGCGCAGGAAGGCACAATCTGGCTCACATGGACCGCTGGGTTCATGTCCTCATATCCCCCTGCCTCCTCCCCCAGCTGACTGTTTCTCTCCTGCCAGCCCACGGCTACCGCAACCCCAAGGGGCTGCAGAGCATCCTCTGGCCCCCGGCACTTTGCCAAAGCTGTGGCAGCACGCTCCCACAGCCCTCCGGCCCATGGTGAAAGCCACGACACGCCCCCCCAGCAAACTGCCTGCACCCACAGCCAGGCACACGCCGAGCTCCCCCCAAGGCCATGTCACCCCTGGGGGTGACGAGACACAGCCACCCTTGGGGCAGGACGGCCGTGCCACCCGCACAGCCCGGCAGGAGAGGACAGGCGTGGGGGCAGAGGGGATCCGGCCTCTCTCAGACCCGTCATCCGCCTCAAACAGGCGCAGCCCCAGCAACCAGTGAGGCTGAGCACCCACCTGCTCACCAACATTTCTCAGCACTGGCAGAGCGCTCCAGGGCACCCGCTCCAGTTTGGGGACTGGGGGCGTGGGTGACCCCCCAGCTGCAGCTGCCGTTCGCTGCCTTTCATAACTTCGCAACTGCGGATGCGGCAGCGAGCTCCTGGCCCTCCAAGACCACTCTGGGAGGGAGGGGGCTGCCTGCAGACCCCTGCAAGGAGCCATCCCGGTTCCACCCCGAGGCAGGAGCCCAGGAGGCTGCCCAGCCAGGCAGGGCCGGTTTTCCAGGGAGCCGAGCCAGAGAGCTGGGGAGCGGCGGGTGGAAGAGCTCCATGGCATGTTCCCTCTCTGTGCCAGGGACCGGAGGCTCAGAGCCCCTTGCTCCCATCCACCCGTCTCCCGAGGGGCAAGGCTGCCCGCGGCGATGCTGGCAGCTCCGGCTCCAAGTGAAGGGCTGGGGCACTGTCCCCCCACCCGGCCATGGCCACATCTGCTGGCACTGGCAGACCCCGACCAGCCGCGCAGCCCGGCTGCTGTGGATGTGTCTGCCAAGACAGTCGGGCTGGGCAAGCCGAGGCAGCGCCTGGCTCCACTTCCCACATTGCCCGCACTCATCCTGTTCCCATCCCCGCTCCCTGCATCACCTGTGCTCACTCTGCTCCCGTCCCCGCATCACCCTGCTCCCCACATCACCCACATTTGCCCCATTTCCCCTCCCCACGTGACCTTGCATTCACCTCACTCCCATCGCCACATCACCGGTGTTCGCCCTGCTCCCACCCCTGCGTCACCTGCGCTCGCCCCGCTCCCAGACCTGCTCCCCCCATTGCCCCATCCCCGCTCCCTGCGTCACCCGCATTCCCCCTGCTTGTGCTCCCTCCAGCCTCCCCAGCATGGGAGCTGCAGGAGCATCTGCCAGGCAGCCAAGCCTCGCACACAGCCCACCTCCCGGCCTCGCTACCCCATGCTTTGCTCTCCTCTGCCCCAAACCTGCCCTCCACGCTTTGCGGCTGCCCTGCGATCCCACCCAGCAGCACAGGGCAGGCGGGAGGAGAGCACCTCTGACATCGTTCTGTGCTCCCCTAGGACATCCCATGGGTCGAGGACACCTTAGCCATTGCAAACCCAACAGGCAAGACGGGGTGCGGAACATGGGGAGCAGCATGGCGGTGTACAGGGCACTCAGCCTGGCCAAGCAGCTCCCCAGGCAGCCGGGTGCTGCCCGCTTCACCAGGGTAAGATCAGAGCAAAGTGCTCTGGGTTTTCCCGTATCTCCAGACCAGCACAGCAAGCGTGAGGCTGCCTGCCCTCACCAGCGGACCGCGGCTCCCCAGGCCTCAGCTCAGCATGGCTTGATCCCATGGGGGGATCTGCCCCCTTGCCCAGGAAGGGATGCCCCCTGCCCCGTTCCCACTGAGCACGGGGTCCCAGGAGAGGGCTGGCTGCCAAGGCCTGGCTGTTTGCACATGGGTTGCTTTGGACCCAAATCAAGACAAAGTTAAGCATTTAATTACCGCAGCAGGGAAGCAGCTCAGCAATCAGAGAAAATTGAATTAGGCTCCCCGCGGACTGCCAGGTCTGGTCAGCAAACGCTCAAATTAAGATATAGCAAGCTACGTCCTAGCGGGAGTGAGCACAACACAGGGTAGTGCTGGGCTCAGCCTGCCTGCGGAGCTACCCATGCCACCCGATCGCTGCCTGTGCTCCAGCCGAACACCGTCACAGCATGGCTGGACCAGCACCAGGGGCAAGACGCAGCTCCCTGGCCACTGGCCCCCCCCAGCACCGGGCAGCCTGGGGACAGCCTGGGGTGTGCATGGAGGCGTGCTGAACACGGCTCAGCGGAGGGACAAGCCTCTACCCCACATCCATACCCCCGAGGAAGCAACCGCAATACAGATCCTCCGCATGGATGTGCAGGCTGTGCCCAGCTCCCGGCTGCCCAGCCTGCTCCCCTGCAGGGCAAACCCCGCTGCCTTGGACCCCAGAACCCCCCAGGTCTCCCCTAATCCTCCTGCTCCAGGCTTTCCCAGGCTTAGGGAAGCCTTTAAATCAGTCCCCGGCAGCTGCCACGTGCTGCTCATTAGCTCTGGCAGGAGCACACCGGCACTGAGCTGCGCCATCTGCTCTGCACCAAGACCCACGGTGGGTCAGGGACGAGGGACATGCTGCCTGCACGGGGACCCAGCACCCAGGGACATCCAGCCCAGGGCAGCAGGCAGAGACCAGCAGGGCCCAGGGGAAGCATGGGATCATGCTTTACCCAGCCCAGAGGGGAGCAGGAGCAGACAGAGTTTGGGATCTTCCCAGACTCCTCCTTGACCCCCATAAGTGACCAGCAATGCCATCAGCTCCATGCTGGGCCTGCCCAAGAGAAGAGGCTGGGAGACACCGCGAGGATGTTTGCAAACAACAGACCCAGGACAGTTGCTCACAAAGGGGTGCCGGGCCCCAAAACCCCAGGCGGGATGGGCAGCGCAAGGGAACGCACGCGTGGCAGCATACATGACTCGACGCGCACCCAGCGGGGCCCCGCACAGGAATGGCTGCGGAACCACCGGCTCAGCAGCAGTGTCAGCAATTACTGGAAAGCAATAGGAAACCATAGTTTGTGAGGAGCCTCTGGGCCTGATGGGCCATCGGCCTGACCCTGCGGGGGCACCGCCATGCCACGAGTCCAACAGAGACACACGGACACACTCCCCCTCCCAATTCTGCACCCTGGTTCTGAGGCTCACATTTCTTCCCAAGCCAGTGAATCACACCCAAAGGGTCTCTCCTTTTCCCCAGGTGCCCCCGTGAGGTCCCCATGTCCCAGTCCCATCCCAGTACTGGTGCACCCATACTGGAGCTAAGGCTTTCCCGGCCCCCCGAAAGCAGGTACGCCTGC
>VZSC01004852.1:31154-54312 GCA_013398225.1 Steatornis caripensis
CACACTCACTCTCGCTCTCACACTCACTCTCACACTCACTCGCTCTCACACTCACTCACGCACTCTCACACTCACTCACTCTCACACTCACTCACTCACGCACTCTCACACTCACTCACTCTTACACTCACTCACGCACTCTCACACTCACCCGTCGGTCCCTTGCTGCCCCCTGCCGGGCCAGCGGCCCCGCTCCCGCCTGCGCACGCCTGTGCGGTGCTGTTGCGGTGCTGTGCTGGGCTGTGCGGGGCTGTACCAGGCTGTGCCAGGGCGTACCGCGGTGTACCGGGCTGTGCACACCCCCCCGCTCCTAGGGTCCTGCGGGGTGGCCACTGCCCGTCCTCGGGAAGGAGCGGTGCCCCGGCAGGTCCTGATGCAAAAGGACCCCGGGGTCTGGCGGAGCCCCGGGAGGTGCTCAGTTGCCTCCCAGCCCAGTGCAGTCCGGTGCAGCCCAGTGCCTGCCCAGTGCGGCCCAGCACAGCCTGGATCAGCACAGTTCAGCCCTGTGGGTCCCAGTGCGGTCTGGTGCTGCACAGGGCATCCCGGTGTAAGCTACACCAGTCCAGCTCTGACTCCGCTACCAGCCCAGGAGCACCCAGGTCCCACCCAGGACCTCATTCCCCCTGGCCTCCTGCGTGCCCTCTCCTGCCCTGTCCTGTCCCTGAGCCTCTGCCCATCACCCAGCTCCTCTGGCCCCAGGTGCAAACAGGAGAGGATCACAGCCAGGCCGGTGGCTCAGGTGCTGCTGGGGGGGGGGACACTGGAGCTCTCCCCATTCCTGGCCGTGAGCTGGACACAAGGAGGGGGCAGGATGTCCCTGTGACAGCCCACCGCTGCCATCGCTGGCACACAGCCCCCCGGGTACCCCCAGCTCCCTGCTAGCAGACAAACACAGGGGCATTGCGGTGAGGGCTGGCAAAGGCAGCTCCTCGGCAGCGGCAGGAGCTGGGCAGCCTGCAAGAGAGCACTGCGTGCAGGTGTGCACCCAGGTGGAGGCAGGGGTGCTGAGCACAGCCGTCAACCCCACACGCTGTGTCCAGCCGCCCACCATTGACGAGGCCGTGCCACACTTGGCACTGAGGAGGGAAACACCTTCCAAGGGCATTAGCACCAGCCTCGCATGGTCACTGGACCAAACCCTCCAGCCCCATGGTGCCAATGCAGGATGTTTCCAGCCTGCTCTGGGGTGCTGTCGTGGTTTAAACCCAGCCGGCAACTGAGCACCACTGAGCTGCTCGCTCATTCCCCCCTCGCCCGGTGGGGTGAGGGAGAGAATCAAAAGCGTAGAAGTGAGAAAACTCGTGGGATGAGATAAAAACAGTTTAATAGGTAAGGAAAAAGCTGTGTGCAAGCAAAGCAAACCAAGGAATTCATTCACCCATTCCCATCGGCAGGCAGGGGTTCAGCCATCCCTGGGAGAGCAGGGCTCTGTCACGTGTAATGCCATCACTCCCCACGTCTCCTTCCTTCTTCTCCCCCCAGCTGTATGTGCTGCGCGTGATGCCATACGGTATGGGATATCCCTGGGGTCAGCTGGGGCCAGCTGTCCTGGCTGCGTCCCCTCCCAACTTCTTGTGCACCCCCAGCCTGCTCGCTGGCGGGGTGGGGTGAGGGGCAGAAACAGCCTTGGCTCTGTGCAAGCCCCGCTCAGCAGCAACTAAAACATCGCCATGTTATCAGCACTGTTTCCAGCACAAATCCCAA
The DNA here is from genome assembly GCA_013398225.1 of Steatornis caripensis. Classification (NCBI taxonomy): domain Eukaryota; kingdom Metazoa; phylum Chordata; class Aves; order Caprimulgiformes; family Steatornithidae; genus Steatornis; species Steatornis caripensis. Next base: position 32,859 of record VZSC01004852.1, read on the forward strand.
ACACAGGCCTGTACCAGCTACTATAGAGAACTCTATCCCAGCCTAAACCAGCACAGGTATGGCGACTTGGTTTGGGACAGGGGACAGAGACTGTGACCCTGCAGGTCCCTGCCCCTGCGAGCAGCAGTGCCTGGAGGAGGACAGAGACGAGCAACCACCTCCAGGGCTTTTCTTCCTGCACGGCTGGCATCACTCAGGCACCTTGATGGCTTCACCTGGTCCCATCCAGAGCTCTGCGGTGTGGGGATGACACCACTGAGCAGCAGGAGCCGGTGCAGGGGCAGTGGTGAGCTGGGTGCTCCTGCCAGTGCCACTGGGACCGGGGGGCTGGTGACACTGTGGGTTGCCCAAGCCCGTGGCGAGAGCCCATCCCAAGAGGACAGGGGGTGAGACTGATGGCATGGGCATGCCAGGACAGTGCCCGGGTGCCAGCACGGCTCTCCAGCATGCCCAGTCTGTACCGTGTGGCTGTGGGGGCCAAGCTGCAAGCTGGGCGCCCGTGCAGGAGAGGATGGTGCCCACAGGGCAATTGGCTCTGTGCAATGAGCTGCTCTCGGGAGGCTAGCAAGGGGGACATGGCCAGGGCCCATCAGGGAGCAGGACTGGGGACAGGCAGGCACCGGGGAGCTGAAGCAGTCCCAACCTGGCTTCCCCATCAGTTGCCTTCATGTTGCTGGGGCTGATGCCAGAAGGATGCGCTGCCCTGTGCCAGCAGCGTGGGCAGAGTCTGCACTCCCCAGGATCACAGGGAGCCTCTGACTCGGCAGGAAAAAGCATCTCCCAGCCTGAAGTAGGTGTGGGACGTACAGGGGAAGCCGAGCTCTGCAGGTCAATGCTGATGTCAGGGTGAACAGCAAAGGAGTGTGAGGGGAAACTGAGGCACGCTGAGGTTTGCTTTGAGGGTCCCAGCCTGTGTCCTGGGAGAGGTCACTCTTTCGCTCTGGGACAGCCAAGACACCCGAGCACTGGTGGCCGACAGCTAGCGAAGTCAGAGCTGTGCCCTGTGCAGAGCCCCGCACATGCCCTCTGCTCCGGGGTCTGGATGCCTTCACCCCAACAGCACCATCCCTTCACCCCGTCTGCTCATGCTCCTCCTGAGGCTCCCACAGGACCAGGGCCATGTGCCATGGGCGCATAGGGCTCTGTGGCCTGGGGAGCTGGCTTGGCATCTGCTGGGATGGGTAAGTTGCAGGACACCTCATGCCGGTACAAGCATCAAGGGGATGAGCAGGATACGGCCTGTCTGTTGTCCTGCAAGGATGTAAGGAGGTGGCATTTCTTTTTGTTCCTGGTGGCCACGTTTGCAAGGTCACCTGCGTCGGGGGGGACTTCCCATCCTAAGCTGGCATTTTTTCTGAGGCTGGACCCTTCCCCACCAAAGCTCCAGGCAGAGAGAGGCAGTGACTGCGCCGTGGTGTTGCTGGCCCCTGTCTTCCTACTCCCACCCTTGTGCTGGCCATGTCACAAGCCAGATCTCTCCCCGAGTTCAGCTAGCAATCAGCTCAAGAAAGCCCCTCCAGTTCGGGGCAAATCAGCCCCTGTGCAGCCCCGGGTCCCACGGGAGGGCGCAGAGGCACTGCCCCATCACCGCAGTATGTGCCCACCATGTTTGCACCACCCATCTGCCTTGGGAAGCAGCACACGCAGTCCCGCACCCCGCTACAGGGACCAGGGAACCATCACCGTTCGCCTTGTAACTAATGAAGCACGTCCCTGACACCCCCCTGGCAAAGCAGATGACAGAGCGTCATCGGCAGCCACCCCGTGCCCCTTCCTGGGAGTGGGTGGACGTGTCAGCATGTGCGTGTGTCTGTGTGTGTGTGTGTGTGTGTAAGGGGGTGTACGTCCTGCCCCAGGGCAGTGAAGCAAGAGCAAAGGATGCAGCAGCTGCCCCTACGCCATCCCTGCCGATTGCCTGCATCCCCTCGGGGGAAAGCCGTCTCTGCTGCCGTGTCCCCTGTACAAGATGGGGTCTCCTGCGCTCAGGCTGCAGCTGGAGCTCAGCAACAGCCATTTCCCTTCTATTGAGTTAACAAATAAATGCCCTGCTGGGGAGCAGGCAAGCTCTATTGATTCAGCACCTCCCCCGGGACCCATCAGTTTGCTGCATTTTAATATATATTAGGCAAGGAAGAGCCCTGCGCTGCCCAGTTTGGTTGGGCTGGGGGCCCTCTGGAGCAAGATCCCAGCAAAGAGATGGCCTGTGGAAATGTGGCTGCCCCAGGGCTCAGCACCCAGACCCTGCCTGGAGCACTGAGGTCTGTAAAGCAAAACCCCTGGCCGAACCCATTCCTGGAGAGGAATAACCTCAGCTGCTACTCAATAGCAGGCAGCAGCGGACAGTGTGCAGGCAGCGCTGGGCAGTGCTCTGCTCCCCGCGCTCTCCTGGCTGTGGCATCTCTGACCTGTCCCCCGCAGAGCGGTGGGGATGTCTGTGGGCTGGCTGAGAACCTCCTGCGGGCCAGGCTGAGCGGTGGGTGCCCGAGCCCGAGAGCGGTGTTTGGAGATACCTGAAGTATTGCATAGCAATATTGAAGTCATGCATGGCAGTGGCCAACTCTCCTCTTGGTTAGACCCAGGGCTGCCACACCGACCTGGACATGCTCTCACGCCTCTGCCCCATCCTGAGTTTCTTACCCAGCCGGGAGAGTGAGCCAAGAAGACCCCAGGCCTCATTCTGCTGCAGCCCCTGTGCCCGCAGGCTGCCCCAGCCCAAGGCAGATCTGCCCAAGCTGCTTGTCCTCCTCCCCACGGGACAGGCTTGACTGCAAGCAGGAGGAATAGGCTCCAGCAGAGACGTAAGGATGCTGCGTCCAGCTGCTGGGATACCAGGAGACCCTCAGAGCTTAGCACCCTCAGAATGGCTGGCTGAGGCACAAGCACTTGGGAGCAGGGACAGACCTCCCTCAGTATGGGGACTGGAGGCTGCCAGCTCTGGTTAAAGGTGGTCTCGCATTTGCTGTCCCCTCCCAGGCTGGGCTAGGCAACAAGCCCCTGCGGGCACAGGCTGTGTAGGCGGGGTGGCAGAGGAAGGAGGGGACAGGGGGACCCACAGAGTCACACAGCAGGAACACTTTAATGATCTGTCCAGCTCTTGCAAGACCCTGCTGGCACAGCATTGTCCTGCCCTGCACCAGCAGCCTGGAGACGTGGCCCAAAAATCCTTCTGCAGCTGGACAGAGCCCACCAGGACCCCAGGCAGAGACGGGGAGCAGTGCAGCATTGCTCCAGTAACCGCCTGCAAGCTCCTGAAGGGACCATGCCCACCGGGCTGCATGGGCAGGTGGCTCACAGGCGAGTGGCAGCGATGGTCTTTTGGGAGGGGGCTGCGCTGAGCCCTGGGGAGCTGGCTGGTGATGCAGCTGAGGTGTCCTGGGGAGCAGAGCCAGCTTTTGTGCCCTGCAGTGTTTCTCTTCCCTTTAGTAGCTCTACAGCTGCTTTCTCCACTTCATCCATTTCCAGCTGGCTGCTGGCTGCCATCTCATCCCTGGTCACTGCTACAAAAGATGGGTCGTGGGCCAGAGCTGCAAGGCCCCCAGAGATCAGAGCCTGCAGCAGAAGATGGGGTTACAGTCCAAAGTGTGCTCAGTCTGTAGAAGGGTCCCTGGCTGCAGACAGCCTGCCCTCACCTCCTCTTCCCTGCTGCCCTCCGTGCTGGCACATACCTGCTGCTCACCCTCGTAGCTAAGCTTTGCCCTCCAACCTCCCAGCCTGGCACGAGCATGGCACCCCTGCCAGCCCCTTTCCACTCCCTGGCAGCCCTGCTTTTCCCTCTGCCAGGCCATGCCCCTGCCTTACCTCCTGAACGAGGAAGCTGATGGCCGGGGTGGAGGATGTGCTTAGGTCACCGCTTTCGTCCTGCTGGTATCCTGAGCTGCACGCTGTTCCCATCACAGTGCCATCCTCTCCAGGCAGCTGGGCGAGAGAAACAAATTGCTGCAGCCTGGGCTTGGGCAATGCCCATGGAAGATCTCTCCCCTGTTAATGTGGGGGCTGCAGGGACTGTCCCCAGCCTGGACATTCTGCTGGAGCTCCTGGGTCCAGGGCACCACCGGCAATGCGACCAGCAGGACCATGTGGGCAGAGAGAGCTGGGAACCAGCCCTTACCTCCTGCCCTGGCACTTGCCAGGCGATGAGGCACTGTGGCCAGCCAAGGGCAGCCAGGGAAGTGTGGGAGCAAACATGACGTGCCCCTTTTCTCTGCCCTGGCTCTGGAAGCAGCTGGGGAGCCAGAGATGCTGCTTTGAGCTGTCCCAGCTTGGATGAGCACCCCATACCCACTGCAGCAGCATGATGGGGCCCGGCTCCTTCCCCAAGCTGATCAGAAAGGAAAGCTCCAGCAAAGCTGGCTTCATGGCGAGGAGCCGTAGAGACCAGCTCCTCCCCAGCATGGCTGTGACAGCCTTTCCCAGGAGGGGGGGGAGGTTCACCCATGTCCCCCACTTTCCTGCCTCTGACATACATCGTCCCCTTTACCTCCTGGGGCAGAAGGCGCAGCCCTGATGGTGGGTGACCCTCAGAGGTGGCCCCTCTCCTCCTGCTCGGCCTCCATTGCAGCCTCTCCATGGGAAACGGGTGGTTGCGCTCTGGGAGAGGGAAAGGTGGGGGCATCAGATGGGCACAAAAGGAAGGACATCACTGCCACCCAGAGCTGGGAACGGGTTAACTAGACTGGGGAAACCAAAGGGTTTAGGAATTCAGGACCAAACCACTGCCCCATGCTGGCTCCTCACTCACGGCTGGGAAGGAGAAGTCCCTGTTCATGGAACCGAACACAGCCCGGTGGCCCTGCTGCCCAGGCGGGGCCAGTCCTCCCCCGTCCCGAGGCACTGGCTCCATGCTTCATCACCCTGCAGGGTGGGAAGGTGGGAGGAGAGTCTCCTGGAGCTCCCCAGACAGGTCCCACTGTGCTTGGCGCTCTCAGCTAAGATCCAAGTTGTTGGGGTCTGCGCCTCCTCCTCCTGCTTGCCAACATCAGCACCTTCGCCCTACCATGGCCCTTGGGCTGGTCCAGATCCCTCAGAAGAGGAACGATGCTGAGACTCACCCCGTGCTGGACGCCTGGGTGCTGCTGGCATCGTCTTCCTCAGCACCTCATCCTCGTAGTCCATCCTGGCAAGGGCAGGCAGGTGCATCAGCCTGAGCAGGGACCACGTGCTGAGCCCATCTCCACCCAGGAGTGCAGCCCTCCCCACCTTCTCCACCCTGGGGAATGCAGCTGGGGAGGCAGACCAGGAAGGGCACCTGGGACAGATGAACATGGTGGAGACCCCAAGAAGTAGGATTAAGTACATCCTCTTACATTGGTACCCCTTCTCCCTTGTACCTGTGCCCAGGCAGATGCTGGTGGCCCCTACCTGGGCCTTGGCACTCAGAGATTGGTGGGGAAGGGGGAAGGGTTGTTCCTGCGATCCCTGGGGCCCCGCTGTTCATCTTGATCCTCAAGGCACCGAGATGAAGGAGTGACGGGAAGGACAAGAAGAGCACATGGGGAGTCACACACGCAGTGTGCAGTGTCACACACCAGCCCTGGAGCTACCTCGCATGTTCTGGGGACATCTCTGGGAGTGCCAGGCCGGGGTCCGGGGACCAGCGAAGGGTCTGCCCTCCCTGACCCCTTCCCTGGGCCCTGGCTCACACCCCAAGGGCTCAATTTCTGCACAAAGCTCCTGTGTCCATGGAGCCACTTTCACAGCCAGCACTTCATTCCTCCCTCAGTCTGCAGCGACCTCACTGCTGCAGCTCAGCCACTTCTCCAGACCTTACCTGCCCATGCAGAGCCCCTGGGCGAGACTGATGTGCAGCCAGGCAGCAGCACAGCCCTGCTGGGAGTCACTGGGCACAGCCCAGCTCTGCCCCTCCTCGCCCACCCATGCGAGGCTCACCAGTCCTTACCCCTCCAGCCAGTTGTTGCTGTTGGCGTTGTTGATGTTGGTGTTGCCTTCCTGGGGGAAGTCATCGAGGAAGACAGGGGAATCAAGGTCCTCGCTGCCCACCTCCGTGAACTGCAGGGGCCTCTGGCTGGCCACATGAGGCTGCAGGGGGCTGCTGGGCTCCAGGAAGCTGTCGACCTGGCCAAACAAGCCGCCGGTCCTCTGCAACCAAAAGGGAGGGCATTAGGAGAGGCCTGGAGCCTCCCCACGGCTGCTCTGGGGCCACTCTCATGGGAGGAGACACGTGGAGGTGTCCGTGGGAACAATGGTCTGTCTGCTCATCTCTCTGCTCAGGCCTCACACACTGCACGGCTTCAAAAGCCTCACTGCACAGGTGGGGAAACTGAGGCACTGAGGGGTAATGGTCACCCAGCAGCACTGGGCTGAGAGCCAGCCCTTTGCACCACAAATCCTGCCACCTCTGTGGACAGCCTGAGCCGGTGGCACCCCTGGACACAGCGGGAGGTGCAACCCTGCAACATCACAGCTGGCCAGGCTGTCTCAAAGACTCCCAGGGAGCAGGAAGTGAATCTGTTGCTGCTCTGGTGATGATGACACCAGAGCTGTCCTGCCTTAGCCTGGCAGAAGGTGTGCATGGGGCCCTCCAAACCTGTGGGTAAAAATTCAGCACACCCCTGCCACGCATATGAGCAGGGTCCTTTTACAGAGGGGAAACTGAGACAGAGAGCACGTTGCCCAGGATGACTCAACCAGGATGTCCTGATGCTCAGGGACAGGGAGAACTGCTGATCCATCCTGGTGGTCCACACTGTCTTTCATGGTCAGGCTCACCTCTGTGGACTGTCCTCCAGCTGCTGGTAGCCATGCTGCCCCACCACCACCACATCGAAATGGGGGCTGGCTGGGACCACCACCACCTGGGGTGCCCTGACAGCTCTACTCACCCTGTATATCCCTTCCTCCATGGCAGCCTCCACCATTGCTCTTTCCAGCTCCTCCTCAGCAGTCAGGTCCCCAGAAATGGCCCGACGGATTTCAGGAGCAGCTTCTTCTTCAATGCTCCTCAGTCCAGCCTGGTGGGGACAAGAAGGCATGGCTGAATGTGCCCTGGCTCCACCACCCCTCTCACTTTGGGCTTTGGAGAGGGAAACATGATGAAGCTTGCTCACCTGGTAAGCCATGCTGCCCTGCCAAGTCTCCTACTGGGGACAGGCTATAGGTCGCCCTGCAACTGGCTGGCCGTGCGCTTGGGCTCATGTTGTCCCACAAAGCGGTATGCTAAGGGCAGCGTGACGAAGGGTTGGGCTGGTGATGCCCAAGGGGTAGCTGAGCCGTTGTCCCTGATTTGGAGATATCTCATCCAGGGACTGGCTCTTTTCCTTTCCTTGCACCTTTGGGGCCTGGTCTTTTATCTCTACAAGTGATTTCCTCCCTATAAGGTCAGGAGAGGCTGGGGACATCCCAGCTGCTCTGGCCAGACACATGAAACCTCTCCTATCCCACCCTGACAGCATCCTTCAGGGCTGCTGTGCAGGCTTCTCTTGACTGCAGTGGTCCTGCTCAGGATCAGCCACATCAGCCCCTCTCCACCTGATGCTGCGCTAGGCGATGAGAGACGGCACAGAGAGCACCAGGCACACAGAACTATCTGCAACATTGCTAAGGTGAGGAAAGGGAGAAGGCCCTGGGAACGGAGAAGAGTAGGTGGATAAGGGCCTGGATGAGCAGCATTCATCCCAGATGTTGGTCTGTGGTGGGGCCTTCCAGGTCTTAAAACTGTTTGGTGAGGCATCAGACACCACTGAGCCCCCTCTGCGGCCGAAGTAAGCGGGACAGAGAGTCAAAGATCTCCTTTGCTTCCAGAGTCACCTGCACCCTGTAGACTAAGGTCACCCTCAGCAGTGGAGTGCTCATGGCCAGTCCAGTGCCGGTTCACTTGGGGCCACCTCATTTCCAGAGCCTGAGGCACAGAGGTCCCTATGTGTCAATGCAGCTCTGTTTCTCTAAGTCACCCTGGACTTTCCTGAGCTGGGCAAGCCTCTTCCCTGATCTGCAGAGCTCCTCACCACACCCTGCCTGCCCCTGGAACGGTCACCCCTCCAACACCACCCATGTGCTACCAACCTGGATCTCCACAGGGTTCTTCTTGGGCCGGTACCCATAATACTCTTCCTGGCGCTTCATGAACTTCCTGAAATGCTCTTGGATGAGGAAAGTAGCATAGAATTTGCCGACTGTCACCTCATCATCTGGAGGGAAGGAAACCAACCTGATGATACTGCCCATCACAAGGCCTTGTGTTGTCAGAGCAGCTGAGACCCCAACCGGGTGTCGCTCTGCCCCTCTAGGAAGTACCACCAGGTGACATACCTCCGATAGGTGGGATGACCTGGTCCAAAAGCTTCATACTCGTTCGCTTCCAGATTTTTTTTATAATGGCTCTGAGCTCCTCGTTGGCCTGCTCAAAGTTACCTGCAAGAAAAGCAAGCAGGACAGAGTGGTTAACTCCCAGCGGAATGTGAGCATTAGGGTGTGACACCCACAAAACAAATCTGAGCTTTGTAAGAATGAGGCTCTGATTTTAGCAAAAAGACTTTAACCACAGAGTGAGCCAGACCTAGCAAACGGGTCGAGCGTTAGTGCCACCATCTCTGTTCTGGTGATCAACAACAGATTTCGACCTCTGCTTAGCAGCTCTCACAGGTTTTACCATCCGTGCTCACTGCAGTCCCGGTCTGTCCCCATGCATGCTCTGAGATCTCCTGTGCTCCTCTCAGGGCTGCCTGCACTGCACTTGAGGCCACAGAGGGAAGGCACCCGTGCATGCTGCTGGAAGACGCCGGCCCCAGGGCCCACCACAGCCCAGCCTCACCTCCGGCCAGAGCTGGCCATCCCAGCCCAGCCACCAAGCTGCTCGTGTGACGCTGCCCAACCCACAGGCATGGAAACAAGCTGGTGTGGCACCTTCCCAAAGCAGAGCTCTGCAAACCATGCTGCTGGCAAGGAAGGGGGTGAAAGCAACTCCCTTCCAGCACAGCTAAATTCAAAGAGGATCAATCCCCTTCCACGCAGTCTGAGATTATAAATACATGGGGAAACACAAAAGTGGAGCAGGTGGTGCTATGCCGGGGGCAGGGGGAGATCTGACTACACTCAGCAGTGCAGGAAGGGAGGCCGGCGGTTGTGCATTGTCGCAGGGACGGGAACTGGGTCAGAACTGCTCCTGAGCTGTTCAGGGTGAAGTTACGCAGCTGGGGTTGTTGGAGATATGCAAAAAGAAAACAAAGGATACAGGGAGCACTGGCAAACAGATTTCTCCGAGTTACCAAAGTGTGGGCAATATAAGTATCTACTTGTTCTGGTAGGTACATTCTCTGGGTGGCCTGAAGCTTTCCCTTGTCGCAACAATCAAGCTAGGGAAGTTGTTAAAATTTTATTAAAACAAGTAATTCCCAGGTTTGGAATTCCTGAGGGTTTATCCTCTGACCATGGACCTCATTTTATTTCAGAGATGGTTCAGGGAGTATCTAAATTTCTTCAGATAAAATGAGACCTGCATATCACTTGGAGACCACAGTCCAGTGGCAAGGTAGAAAAAAAATGAATCAGACCCTTAAAAGACAGATTTCTAAATTATGTCAAGAAACCCAGTTTAAATGGGTAGATGTTCTACCAATTGCCTTAATGAGAATTAGGATCACTCCTCGAGTGAGGGGAGGAATAAGCCCCTTTGAAATACTATATGGAAAACCATATCCCATTAATGAATAAGGAATCGGAGGGATCAGATGCATATTAAAAGTGAAAGAATCTTGAAAGATTATTTGTTCTCTCTCTCACGGGTTTTATCCTCCTTACACGGGTATCTATCTTAACCAGCGAGCTCCACTTCCCTTGGACTCTCCAGAACATAACTTCAAGCACGGAACTCTAGTTTATGTCCAGACCTGGCAAGATGAACCACTGAAAGAGAAGTGGAAAGGACTGTATCTCATGCTCCTGACCACGTACACTGCAGTAAGAGTAGAAGGGATCAGTGCCTGGATCCACCACACGAGAGTAAAGGAAGCTCCCCAGGAAGGTCAGGGGACGTTGGTGCAAACAGAAGCGTTAAAGCTAAGACTTTCTGAGAACTGTACAAGTTAATGAATAGCACTTGGAATTCCAAACTTGCTTATATAGACTTACAGTGTTCACAAGGGCTGATATTATTCTGTTGTGGGTTGATAATATTACTACCCATAGTTGTAGTATTAATCTACAGAAATATGGATTATTTTTTTAGCTGAATCACTATATAAATGGGACTACTAATGACAGCATTCTTAATCTCACTATGCTTACCAATTAGTAACACCAACTTAATTTTACAACTTGTACAATCTTTCGGAAAAATTCATAATGTGACCCAGATCACTGCTTCTTTGCCCGTTATGAAATCTGCTGGATCACCCATGCCATGGGGAATACTCACAACTAACCTAACATCCATGTTCCCATGGGAACATATGTGGAAAAATGTACCAAAGGATCCCATAACGTGGTATGGTAGAGAAGGGAAATACATTGTAAAGTGGACACCGCAGAAAAACACAATTGGCAGTTGTAACATAACCAAACCCCAAGACCCTTGGGCGGAGCAAGTTATAGATAAACCTTCAGGAGATCAAGGTGCCAATACTCCGTGGCGCTGTCAAATCCCCACAGCCTCAGGTAGGGGCTGGGACACCACAGGCAGGGGAATGGGAATATGCCCAGATGGCGAAACGATGCATCACTTGGGAAGAAGAAGAGGGAAGACCGGAGGATCCCTTACAAGCAAAATTAATACATCCTAACCTCAAAAATCCCAGGCCACTTCAAGGCGTTTAAAAGTAAATTGGAGTTGCACTAGGATTTACAGCTGCAGTACCCCAGATCCGGAAAATACAGAGAATGTTCCCTACTGCTCAAGCTTTGAGGTTAGGATGTATATGTAGGAATTATACCACTCCTTTAAATAATACTTGGTCTCCCCTAACACATAATGATACTTGGATGAACACAGATTGCACTCTATTAGGATTTCCAGCCTTAGGACCTACGGGATGGGTTAGTACCGAAGGAAAATGGGCAACTCATCTCCCTGTGCAGGCCAGAATCAACATTGGATGTTAAGGTTACTGACATTGTGTCCTCCATGGAAAAAGGCACCCCTAGGAGCTAGCCTGCGGGGAAGAACAAAACGGGACACAGATCAGTGGCAGCTTCCTAGCATGCGAACTGTTGTTGGATGGCTTTCGCAGTCCATTTTCACACCCCAGGCAGTTTCCTTTTTAAAATAGACTTGCTTTACTTAATCTAAGCTTACAGATGGAAGCCCTGGCAAATGCTAGAAGGCTTGGGATGGAAGAGCTAAACTTCCAGTCACAGGCCACCTCCACAACGGCTTTGCAGAATTGCCTGGCCCTAGATCTACTTTTGTTACAAGAGAATGGAGTTTGCGCCTATTTGGATTTGAAAAATGACAGCTGCTGTGTCCATGTTCCCAGTATCATGGAAAATTTAGACAAACAACTGGATTGAAAGAAGCAAGTCATGAAAACTAGTTGTGATCTGAGAAACTGTGTGAAAAGTGGGTGCTTAAACAAAATACTTTATGAGATGGGATTCTCCTTAACAGGCTGGTTACAGAGCTTACTTCAAACTTTGATTATGTTCATAATACTGATTTTATATATATATGTATAATAGTCTGCATAATCTTTGGATGTATTAAGAGTATAATTGTCCGAGCTGTAACGATCCTCAGTCATAAATATAACCACAACCCAGGAAAAGAAAAAAAAGAGAATCTTGAAAGCCCTTCTAAAAAAAAAATAGAGAAGAATTTCAGCAAGAGATAGGTCCATGGGAAGAAACCTATGAGCGGTTTTGGAAAATCTTGAAAGCTCCCTATGAAGAACAGAAAAGAATTCCAAGTAGATTTATTGGTGTGGGAGAACCCCGCAGAATTTGAGAAAAGGACAGAGGAACTTTATTATGAAAAATAAGTGAGACTTAAAGGATCTCAGGTGAGACTTTAAGTCTCAAAGGGGGGAATTGTTGGAGATAAGCAGAAAGAAAACAAAGGATACTACTCCAACTCTGCAGACAGTTAACGAGACAAGGCCCTGGGAGAAGGAACAGGATGACAGCATGAGTCAGTCAAATGAGAAAATACCAAAATAGCACAAGGGCACCAAGCCCCTGCTGATGTAGCCAAAGAGAAAATCACTTGAACTACGAGTGAAGTATCCCAATTATCATAGTAAAAACCCCACCCTGGGCAGGGAGAGCCCCCTACCAACAAAAGCTCCTTCCTCACAGAGCATGCACGGTTAAATAAAAGGATACTGTGACTTTAAGTGAAGACAAGGCATTGCAAGAACCACTGGGAATGAGGGTGACCAAGTATAACTGTAAAAAGTACTGATAACAGTTGCTCTGGATGTATAAAATGTCTACCGTGCGTTAGCCAAGGTGTGCCAGCTTTGTGGAGCTACCACCTGTCTCTGTGCAGACAAGAAATAAAGCAAATATCTGGACTCTGTGTGTTGATCAGCTCTTTGCACACCAGGTGAAGAACCCCGATTTGGGACAACAGGGCGGCATTGATTCACTCTTCAGGGCTGCAGCACAAGTGCCTGCAACTAGTAATGTCTCCAGGCTTGGCCTGGGCGGCCCCATGCATGTGCCCATGGTCTCTGGTCCAATGAGATAATTAATAGCATGAAGCTGAGGGTTGCACCAGAGTGTCTAGCCCCATAGGCAAGGTCCCTGAGGTTCTCGGACAGAGTAGGGGAACGGTGTGTAACCCGCATCCTGCAGCCCAAGGAGAGGGGCCCTCCATCAGGCCGTAGAAGCAGATGGGAGCATCACTTACCTTCTGTCTTGATCTTGAGGGCTGTCCTCACCAGCGCAAAGAGGGTTGCATTGAAGGTGACGGTGCCATCACTGTTCAGGGGCATGTTCATGCACACTAGACGCTGCACAGCAAAGCAACAACCGTGACCTCAAGTGGCAGATCAGGCTGGCAGCTCCCCACAAACACACAGCCTGTCCTGGCCAGAGGGCAGCCACGCTGGCCACGGAGAAGCTCTGCTCGGGGGCTCTGAGCTGGCCAAGGAGCCTTCCCAGGTCTACGCACTCTGCCCAGGCCCACGGGGCTCCGCTTGGCAGCATATGGGCCAGGGGCAGCAACATCACTCATCCTAACCAGCCAGCTAAACTACACCAAGCTGTGGGGAGAGCCAGGTCAGATCTGTGGAATTAACCCAACCTATGGGGCACTGGTGCCATGGGAGAAAGTCACAGAATCCTAGAATCATTTAGGTTGGAAAAGACTTTTAAGATCATCAAGTCCAACCATAAACCTAGCACTGCCAAGCCCACGACTAAACCATGTCCCTGAGCACCACATCTAACACGTCTTTTAAATACCTCCAGGGATGATGACTCAACCCCTTCCCTGGGCAGCCTGTTCCAGTGCTTGATAACCCTTTCACAGAATAAATATTTCCTAATATCCAACCTAAACCTCCCCTGGTGCAACTTCAGGCCCTTTCCTCTCATCCTACCACTTGCTATTTGGGAAAAGAGAACGATACGCACCTTGCTACAACCTCCTTTCAAGCAGTCGTAGAGAGCAATAAGGTCTCCCTCCCCTCAGCCTCTTTTTCTCCAGGCTAAACAACCAGCCAGCAAGAGACACAGCATTGCTTTCAGGGAAATGGGAATCATTCTGCATTGCGCTCCACCCTCCAAAAAGCGCCCCAGGCCGCTGTGAGGTATCTGGGGATTAAACTTGCTAATAAATTTGCCCAAGACCGGCGAGGGTTTACACCTGTGCCTGAGCCCTGGCCCATGTGCTTTACATGTGAGCCTCACACAGGGCCTGGATTTGAGCGGAGTGAGCAAAGCCAGGAAAAGCGTACTCATGCCTACAGAGCCAGTGTTTCCAGCTCCCTCAGTGCTATCAGCCCCAGACGCTGTGGCCAGGTACTCAGGCCCAGCGCAGCCCTCCTGCACCAGCTGCAGATGTGGCTTGGGAGCCCCTCTGCACTGAGGGCTCCAGGCCAGGCCGAGACCAGCCCACTGGAGCCACCCCCCTCGGTGTCGGGATGAGCAGAGGCAAGTCCTTAACTTCAGGAGCATGAAACACATCAGCTCCATGCAGGTTAACAGCATCTCTCCTTGCCCCCAGAATACCCCTCTCCATTAAACGCGAGAGGTCAAAGCACGTGTATAAACCATGACTCCGGGGAGCCGGCCGGACTGTCACCCTCAGCTTCCCTGGGGAGGATGCGGAGACGGCTTGGGGAAGATGTCCCTGTGCCCACACCCTCTGCCACCCCCTTGGCTCTTACCTTACAAGCTACACGGTGCGGGCAGAACTTCCCGAAGCCCAGGGGAGGCTGGATACGTCTCAGCAGAGTCACTACATCCAAGTGCTTGATCCTGCCCCTGTGGAGGCAACAAACTGCATCAGCAGCGTGATGGTAGTCACAGAGGACAGTGGTTCAGGCAGGGGCTGGGTGGGTTCATCCCTATGGCCTGCCCTGTGCTCCTGCAGTGGGCAAATCCCTACGCTTCTCCTCCTGGGGAAAGCAGCCATTCCCTGTGGCACCAGACAGCAGATAAAGGTGTGCAGCGGCATGGGAAGAGTTGGCAGCATCACCAGGGCTGGATGAAGAGGGGACTGGAAGTCTCATGTTCCCGAACATCCTGATGGCTTTTACCAGCCCTGGAATACGCTGGCAAGTCCCCATCCACCTCTATAGCTCTGGGATCTAACTCTTAGACAGTGCCACAGGTCACACTGCCATGTGTGTCTCAGGGCAGCCCACCCAGGCTCCCCATGGACCATCCCCTCTGTGCCACTCAGCCCCTGCCACTCACTTGGCCTCGGGGTCGTACTCAGCCCAGATCCGTTTGAACTCGTCCAGGTGATGGGGCCCAAGGATGGACCAGTCACGTGTGAGGTAGTCAAAGTTGTCCATGATGACAGCCACAAAGAGGTTAATGATCTGAGGGCAGAGGAGCCGGTGTCAAGGACGAAAGTTAGGGCAGGGTCAAGCACTCCGCAGGTCCCCAGGCCCAGGGACAGTGACAGCCCTCGAAGGTGGCAGCACGGAGCAGGGCAGCGCTGCCTGCAGCCCTGGCCAGGGCCATGGGAAAACGCAGGCAGATGTGTTTGGGAGGAGAAGGGACTTGGGTTCCCCTGGAGTCAGGGGATGCTGTGGGTCACCCCCTGCAGGGACAGGCCTCCCACCCAAGGAGATCACATGAAAGGCTGCATGAGGCACAGGGCATCTCTTCCCTCTCCACCCTTCTAAGAGTCAACACAGACACGTGTGGATGGCAGCACATGGGAGCTGTGGGAGGAACTAACGGGGATCCTGGGTCCCACAGGAGTGCGGTGCCAGGTTTACAGCATGGCTGGGTAGGTCGATGATGCCCCTAGGAAGATGGTGCTGTGGGCTCAGCCCCACGAGATGCAAGGCTAACTCAGCACCAGGGGCTGCCCAGGGCCAGGACATGGGTGCCAAAGGGAGCCTCGTGGAACCCAGCATACCAGGAAGGCGCAGAGCATGTAGAAGCTGATGAAATAGAAGTAGGCGAAGCCTGTGCCGCAGGTGTACTCCTCGCCCTCGGCAAAGTCTGACTCAGGGTCGCACAGCTTGCCGTAGCTGCAGCCCAGCAGGATCTCCTGCCAGGCCTCGCCGGTTGCACACCTGGGGAAAGGGGATGCCTGCTGGTCCCTGCCTGTCCTGCACACGAGCTGGGCATGCAGGGATGGCTGTGGCCAGCCCAGCGCACAGAGGAATGGGGAGCCACTGGGAAAAGAGCAGTCAGGATCCTGGGCTTGCTGTGCTGCTGTGGGATGTCTGCTATTGAATGTGAAGTGTTTGGAGTCAAGAAAAGCCTTCGGCTGAGCTCTTGCTTCTCGTTGAGTTTCCTCACAATTCACAAATTAAAATCCAGTCTGGGAAGGAAACACTCAGAACAGAAACCCCAAAGTGCCCCAGTCTCCAGAAGCTCAGCCACAGCAGGCAAACCGACAGCCACTCCTGAAATGCTTCCACTGCTGCAAGAGATTTTTCTGTAGGGCAAGAAAGAAATAAACTACAAATGCTGGTTTCCCTCACTCCAAGCTGGTGGGCTCCCATGTCGACTCTGAGCCCAGCTCCCTTTTGGAGCTGCTAGCTTGCCAAGACTGACCTGAAGAGCAGCAGCACAGCTTGTGGAAAGGTTTGGAAGTTGTTGTTTCGGTTTATCTGGGTCCCATCCACCATGGCAATCTTCCCAAACATCTGTAAAACACATTATGAGGACCCCAGCGCCCTTTCTCAGGCACCAACCACCCTCCAGAGCACCCCTGTCCCTGAGCTCCTCTTTCCTCTTGCTTACTTGGCTTTGGGTGTCCCCAAAAGACACTGAGACTGGTGTGTGGGTGCTCTGGGGCTCAGGAGCTCCTTGGACATTCCTGCCTATGCTGAAAATGCCCCTGTCTATGCTGCACTTCATTGGGGCGAAGGAGACAAGGTCTTATGAACCACGCAAAAGCGCTGGTGATGCTGTGTCCAGGTTGTGCCGTCGACTTCGAAAGTGCTATTTGCGGTGTGCCTCAGTTGCCCTAGCTGCAGCCTGAGGATGGCAGGATGCTGCTGGGGCTGTAAGCATCCTCAGAGACCTCGGTCCCATCACATGCAAAGTCCCAGGGACTGCCTGGCAGAGGATCTAGTCCCTCGCCATCCCATCTCCCCAGATGCTATCAGGCTCAGGACATTTGTTCAAGACCAAACCCCCCCCCCGTGCCTCTCACCTGCATCCCAATCACAGCATAGATGAAAAAAAGCATCACAATCAGCAGGGCTACATAGGGCAGAGCCTGTGACAAAAGGACGATGGCTCGTGTGAGACACCAACCCAGCATCAAGGCAACCCAGGGACGGGAAGTTGGGTCTGGAGCTACTGAGTGAGGCCAGCACCCAGACGTCCACGTGGGGAGGGGACAGCTTACCTGCTGCCTGTTCCTCTACCCACCCTCCCACGAGCCCCACTCTCCAGTTCTCATGCGCGGGAGGCTTATGCCAACCCCCACAGGAGCACCAGGTCTCTGCACCTGGGGTGAAGGCTGAGCACAACCCAGGGATGCCCAGGGCTGAGGGAGCTGCCCAGGCTCAGGGGCTGTGTGCTGAGATCCTGCAGCATGTCCTTGAGCTACACACTTGGTGCAGAGCCCAGCCTTGCTGGGACCTGGGCTGACGGGCCCAGGCAGGCCCTGCCTGCTCGCTCAGCCCGGCTCTGACACATGGTGGTGTCAGCCAGGGAGACCTCCCACGTCTTCCCACCTGTACAGGCAATGTTCTCCCACACATCACAAGCCCCTGGCCCAGCCTGAGGCCAGCAGCCTGCCAGCACTGGAGCTTTCCTCCTCTGTCTGGTGAGGACAGACTGCTTGCCCAGCCAGCCTGAGGATCAGAGCTCACAGGCAGCCCAGGGCATGTGCTTGTGTGAGAGGGGCTCCTCACATACCTGGAAGGACTTGATGAAGGTCCACAGGAGGGTCCTGACACCTTCTCCCCGGCTCAGCAGCTTCACTAGCCGCATCACCCGGAACAGTCGGAAGAAAGTGATGGAGACACGGGAGTTGTCATCAGAGTCCTGCAGGCAGAGCACAACACTTGGAGGGCAGCAGGTGCTGACACCTCCAGGCAGACAAGGCAGGGGATCCAGGTCCTGGGGGTGGAGCATAAAGAGATTCCCCTCGCCCCAGGCACCAGCCATGGTCCCCACAGCCCTTGCCTGCACAGAGGAGCAGACTGCAAAGCAGATGTGCCAGCACTTTCCCCCTAGGCTTCCCAACGAGTTCACCTCCCCAGCCCCAGTGTCTCACATCTCTGCCCGCCAGGCTGCTCGGGACGCCGGGTTATGGGTATGAGAGCAACCCCGTTAGCTAGGGGATGGGAAACTGCAGGGAGAAAGGCATGCTGTAACGCAGGCTGTGAGAGCTGTGCTGCTCACTGCACGATAGACAGGGCCACCCAAGGACAGGCTCAGGTCCCTCCAGGCTCTTGCCCTGCACATACCACATGGGATGCTCCCACCTCAGGGCCTGTTTGTAAGGTGAGCTGTAGGCCAGGCACGAGGCACACGAAGGGTTAATGACGGCTGTTTAAGCGCAAAGTTGATTTGAGAATGTCCCGGCAGGGCTTTCACGGACCAAAGCAGGGACTGAAGGGAGAGTGGCTCTGGGGGGGTGCCCAGTGTCACCCCAACCGGCAGTGATGCCTACTCTCTTGGGGTGGCTGTGGATTCCCCCTTGGAGAGGCGAACAGCCATGTTCCAGGGCTGGGGACTCCTGGGCTCAGGGCAGAACGGGCAGGCAGNACCAGCCATGGTCCCCACAGCCCTTGCCTGCACAGAGGAGCAGACTGCAAAGCAGATGTGCCAGCACTTTCCCCCTAGGCTTCCCAACGAGTTCACCTCCCCAGCCCCAGTGTCTCACATCTCTGCCCGCCAGGCTGCTCGGGACGCCGGGTTATGGGTATGAGAGCAACCCCGTTAGCTAGGGGATGGGAAACTGCAGGGAGAAAGGCATGCTGTAACGCAGGCTGTGAGAGCTGTGCTGCTCACTGCACGATAGACAGGGCCACCCAAGGACAGGCTCAGGTCCCTCCAGGCTCTTGCCCTGCACATACCACATGGGATGCTCCCACCTCAGGGCCTGTTTGTAAGGTGAGCTGTAGGCCAGGCACGAGGCACACGAAGGGTTAATGACGGCTGTTTAAGCGCAAAGTTGATTTGAGAATGTCCCGGCAGGGCTTTCACGGACCAAAGCAGGGACTGAAGGGAGAGTGGCTCTGGGGGGGTGCCCAGTGTCACCCCAACCGGCAGTGATGCCTACTCTCTTGGGGTGGCTGTGGATTCCCCCTTGGAGAGGCGAACAGCCATGTTCCAGGGCTGGGGACTCCTGGGCTCAGGGCAGAACGGGCAGGCAGGCGCGCCAGCAGGCACAGCTCTGGGGCTCAAAGGGCCAGCTTTTGCCTGGGAGCACCTGGGACATTGGCAGTTGGAGATGCCTGGAGCTTGGTCTGCTGGCTGCTCCCTTGGTTGCTCCAGCGCAGCACAGCCTCAGCCCTGGCCTCTGCCACCGGGCACCACCAGCAGACCCTCCTAGCCTCCACCAGGCACTGTCCATCCCAACTCCATCACCGCTTAGGATGCCTTTGCCACCGACCCTTGGCCGCCCAGAGCTTTACTGCTGCCACTGGAGCCCCCGTATTCCCATCATCCAGCCCACCCACTCCCAGCTGTTTCAGGGCAACAAAACCCTGAGTTCCCAGGGCTGCACTGGAAAACACCATGTCCTCTCCCTACCCCTCTTTATTTTGCCTGTCGCTCTCCTAGTGCTTAGCACCTGCCCAGCGAGCACAGTGGTCAGGAACATCTTGTCAGCTCCGGCACACCGTGTCCCCACCGCCGGGACCCAGGCAGCGCCCAGCAAAGGCCAGCTTGCCCTCCGCGGTTCCCAGCACCAAGGCCCTGGGAACCCTGGGAAGAGGCTCCAGAGTGTGGGACCCTGCAGCCAGCCCCTCCCCATTTTCAGAGTTCCTACGGAAGCCAATTCAGCGCACCCCCACCACACTCCACCCCCATGGTGGTCTCAGCCACCAGTGCAGGGCTTGGCCCAGTCAGCCCCCAGCACATCAGGCCAGCAGCCTCTCCCTGCGTGGAGGCATGGTGCAAGAGCTGCCCCTCGAACCGTTTGTCCCGCTAACAGTGTCAGAGGCTGAGTTCGTGCAGGCACATCCCTTCAGGCCTCACACAGACAGGGTGACATTCAGAGGAACTGAGGCCAACTGTCCTGCCCTCAACAGCCAGGGACACCTTTGGTAGTTCAGGTAGTTCAGGTCAGATATCACAGTGCCGGGGCGGTGGCATCGTGGAGGGCAGGGCTGGGAGAGAAGACGGACCCAGGAGGGCTGGGCAACAGCCCAGCACGTCGCAGGGTGGAAAGGGGTGTCTGTGTGGGGTGTCTTGCCCCATGTCCCTCTGCGCCCCAGAGAGAGCAGCTGGGTCTGGTGTGTCTAAGTGACATGCAGGACATGCAAACACCGGCCACAGGCACACTGGCACGGCCATGGGCAGCGAAGGGGAGAAGGGTGCACCGCAAGCACATGCAGCTGATATTTACAATGCTATCACAGCCTCCGCCAAGGCAGTACAATCCGCCACTGGATGCAAGAACAGTCTGTCAAGAGAATAAGAGAGTCAGCAGGAGAAGTGAGGCAGGAATGAGAGGGAAGGAGGGATGGGTGGTTGCAGAAGACACAGACACAGAAGAAAGAGTAAGATGGAAACTGGGGACAGGAGGAGGTGGCTGAGAGAGGACCACAGGGGAAGGACTGGCAGAGCTCTGCTGTCACTCGGGCTCACGGACAAGGCAACATGACTTTTGAGGGGCAGAGGCAGCAGACAGATGGCCAGGGAAACACACTGATCACGAGGGACTTAGCCACTTCTGTGTCCCACTGCACCTGACCTGCTGTGACACACGCGTCTGGGGCAGGGGTCCGTGGGCCAGGAAATCCAGGCCAAAGCTCAGGACTCTGTAATTTTGCTGCCTCCCACGGACACCCTGCGGCCAGGCCCAGGGCTGCAGCAGGTGGGATCTGGAGGCAAGCCGCCCAGCTCAAGCCAACCCACGGCTCCTCCCCAGCAAGCTGGGCTGCTCTCAGCACAGCTGCTTGGACACCAGGAGGAAACTGGTGCAGGTTTGCTGGGAGCGAGCAGTGGGACTGGTAGTCCCACATGTCGGCAGGAGGCAAACCACTGCCCAGCACTGTTCACCCACTAACTGAGAGGCAGGAGCTGCTGGTCTGCACACACATGGGCATGCGCAGGGCACACACGTTCACACACAGGGGAGTGCTCACTCACACACACACACACACACGCACACAAATCCTTGAGGCTCTTCAAAGCCACCCGGAGGCACGCTCCTCTCTGCAGAGAGCCTGGGCCGCTCTGGGGCAGGGGGACCCCTTCCCAGCCCAGCCAGCAACTGCAGACGCTGTGCGCCCCTGCACAGACCAGGCTTGTTCCTGGGGGCCCAGCCAGCGATTGCAGGAGGCTATGGGCTGGCTGGGAGGGTCGGCCCTTGCAAAGGGGCTGAGCTTCCAGGGCAGGAGTGACACAGCAGCATGGACACTGCCAGCCCCCTACACTTCAGAGCTCAGGGTAGCGCTGCCAGAGGGGCCGCCATCCCTACTTCCCTCTTGCCCCAGATGCTTCAGTACCCCCTGGGATCTGGAAGAACTCAAGGACTGAACAGCCACAAGGATCTGGCTTTGGTGGCTAGCAGAGGGCTCCTGACAGCACAACCCTCCCCACCGCCTCACCCTGACAGCCACACACAGACACATGAGGGAGGAGAAAAGAGGCAGAATGGAAAGAGAAAGGAGGAGAGGACAGACTTTGCAAACCAGAGTCGTATGCCTGGGTGCCACCAGGAGTGGCTGGGCTGCTGCAA
>VZSC01004852.1:54547-93498 GCA_013398225.1 Steatornis caripensis
CCCCCGCCACTCCTGCACCACAGTGCAGGCTTGTTTCGTGAAGGCAACCCTCCTGTAAACAGTGCACCCCCTGTCTGGCTGTGCCGGCAAGGTGATCTATGATGGGTGCTCCTGGGGACCAGAGGTAACAGACCCACCTTGCACTGACCCCTCTGCAGGGAGGAGACTGTTGGAAGGGGAGAGGAGGTTGTCCCTCCGCCTCCTAATCCTAATCCCCCTGCAAATCACCAGATGGCTGGGAAAACCTTGGCGATACTGGAGAGATGTGGGCTGGATGGAGAAGAAAGCACATGGAGGAAAGGTGCGGCAGCCGTGAGGGGCTCTGCTCTCAGGGGCGACACGGATGGTCACTGGGGCATGAGACCTGCCAGAGCACGACTGCCTGTGATGGGGGTCCCTGAAGAGCTTGGACTGGGCGGGGAGACCAGCGCTCTTAGTGCCCCAGCACCCAGACCTGGGGGAGAGGACCAGAGAAGCTCAGGCCATATAGGGCTATCCTTGAAATCCTGCTTGGCCTTCTGCACAGCGCTGCCGCTGCCAACGGTGCTGTGGCACACAAAGCACAGCACCTGGGTCAGTCCCTGCCAGCCCAGCCAGGGCACTGGACCTCTCCAGGTGCCTGTGGCCTGTGTCCCTGGGCATCCCCACAGATCCATGGGCGAGCACGGCGGTACCTTGGCATCTGTGCCAACTGACCCTGTCTTTTGCTCCACAGGGACTGAAAATCTCTGCCCAGTGCAGAGCCTTGAGCACCCTTTGAGCTTAATTTCTGAGTGACAACAGGATGGGGAAGGAGGTAGCACACTAGGAAATGATACCCTACAGGCAATGGGAAACCAGGTCACAGGTGCAGAGAGCTGTGGGGCTAAGAAGGGGGTCCTGGAGGACCCAGTGACAGGAGAAAGCTGCTGGCACTGGCATGAAATCAAGGAGCTCATGAAGGCTGAGAAGACCAGAGGCTCAGGGGATGGCAGTATCAATGTGCAGGGCTGTGCAGGGAGGAGCATGTTGATGTCACAGGGGAGGAAGGTGGATGGTTTTTCTCATCCCAGCTCTGCGAGGCCTGGACCACCCTCCAGAGAAGAAAGTGACCACCACTAGTGGCCCCTGAACACCCTCTCCTCCCTGGCACAGAGAACGGCTGAAGGTCACCCTGCGCAGG
Source organism: Steatornis caripensis (assembly GCA_013398225.1). Lineage (NCBI taxonomy): Eukaryota > Metazoa > Chordata > Aves > Caprimulgiformes > Steatornithidae > Steatornis > Steatornis caripensis. Next base: position 55,710 of record VZSC01004852.1, read on the forward strand.
GGTGGTGGTGGCAGTGGCAGCAGCTCTACCAGACAGCCCTGCGGTGCACCGGAGCTAGGAAGCCCTGCTCCCGAGAGGAGACGGCATGCAAAGTCGCTAGAGAGGGTTAATCTATAATCTACTCAATCCTACAGCTGCTTCTAGAGTTACAAGCGGATCTGCTAAATGCAGCACACGACCTCCTGGTGCAGAGGGGCATTTTCAGTGCTAGACACGGGGTGTAGATGCCCCAGTGCTATGAAAGGCAGTGTCATGCTGGCTTCCTAGCACTGCTCTGAAAATGCTTCCAACAGAGCGCTTCCCATATAGGCACTGCCTGCAGCCACCCAGCCACACAGTTTATATGGTGTAGAGCTTCTGAAATAGTGTATACAGCATACACACGCACACACGTACAGTCAGTATGTGTGTACGGATGGATCGCTGTAATAAGGGACGTAGGCAAAGCAAATGCCTTGAACTTTGACATGTCCGATCCTCCCCTGGTATGGGACAGCAGTGTCCTGCGGGTTCAGGGAGCTGTGGGAACCCTTTTTCTTCCCACCTGCACTGATCAGAGGCTGGATGCGTGGGCGATTGCCTGTCCAGGCACACGCGCAGGGAAGACAGGCACGATGAGTGGGGCAGGGGCTGGCACATGACCACCTGCTCACGGTCCAGTCCTGAGTGTACAGGGTCCCAATGCCTACAGATTCAGGGGAAGGGGGGCAGTGTGACATGTCGGCTGGCTGGGGATGGTCTCCTATATTTGAAGAGCGCTTTAAGGTCCACAGGGCCATGTCTGTGATCTCCACACACTCATGCCACAGGCTGATCCTGGCTTGTCCCTCCTCAGAACCAAGCAGAGCAGCGAGAGAGGAGAGGACACCAACACTCTGCAGAGCTGGACACCACACCAGCACCCCTGTCTCACCCCAGGGCAGATGCTGTGGCACAGCCTCAGGCAGGTACTGGCAGCGGGGACACCCCCATGCCCGAACAGCCCAACACTTACGTCAATCTCGCTGAGGATGACGTCAATGATACTGCCAATGACTATGAGGAAGTCGAAGACGTTCCAGGGGTCTCCAAAGTAGCCCTGCCAGGGAAGTGCCAGAGGAGAGGTGTGAACATCAAGGGTCAAGTCAAGGAGAAGACAGATGCTTGAGCCCAGAGGAAGGAGTGCCAGAATGATCACCAGCGACCTTTGGCACCTCAGGGAGAGCCAGAAGAAGGTACGGTGGTCAGACCTGGTACCCTCTGGTCAATTGTTTGGTCCTATCTTGCAGTGGTGTGAAATAAGGAGGGTGGATCGAGGTGGCTACAGCTATGACCCCACAGATGACCCTGAAGATGGGAACAATGGCCGGCTGGATTGGTTTGAATTTGGCTAGCAAGGGTAGTCCTGACAAACAGTAGTCTTTCCAGAAACGCACAGGTCTTGTGCATGGGGGTCCCTAAGGGTCTCACAAGGAGAAGTTCTCTGGGGTTGCAGGCCTGGGGGTGCTTGTACTGGAGAGATGCCCAACGCAGGGCAAATGGACCCCCTTGGCCTGGCCTGAGGCCCGCTCCTGCTCTCCGGACCATGCCCTGCTCTCACCTTGGCTTTAAAGGCCATGAGCTTGAGGATCATCTCCAGGGTGAAGAGGATGGTGAAGGCCACATTGAGGATGTCTGAGATGTAGTTCATTTCTGCAGACTGGTTGTAATGCTGAGGAGAAGGCAGGAAGAGCCATGTTAGCCCATGGCATGTTGAGCCTCTGTTGTGAGCTCAGAGGTGTGTGCTGCATGCAGACCCCCTCCCACAGACCTATGGCTCAGCAATGGTCAGCAAAGAGGAAAATTCCCCTCTGCAGCCCATTCTCCAGGCGCCAACTAGTCCCACTTTGCCCCTATCAGGGGTGACGAGCACACACCATGCGCTTTGCTCAGTAGGAAAGATCTCCGCCCCAGAAGCTTTCTGGGAGGTGGCAGAGCTGAGCTAGCCCGTCTCCTGCCGTGGACACCCCTCCACCACCCGTGGTCGGCACTGTGCCCCTTACCTGCATGCCCAGGCAGATGGTGTTCAGCAGGATCAGGAAGAACATAAGGTACTCAAAGTAGGAGGAGGTGACCACATACCAGATCTGGTACTGGTAGGGGTTCTTGGGGATGTAGCGCCGCAGTGGGCGAGCCTTCAGTGCATACTGCACACACTGGCGCTGGGGAGGGGAGGGGAGGTGTGATCCCATAGCCACAGCGGGGCACAGGGCAGTGCCAGGGGCACAGGCACGGAGTCAGCACCACTGGCAACACTGCATGTCCCCACAGACACAAGCTGATTCCCCCCTTCTCTCTCAGCCCAGCAACATGGGCCAGGGACAGCAACGGTTCAAGTATCTGCTGTGCTTTCTGCAAATACACCCCCAGAGCACCCACATGGGACCATTTCCAAAGCCACTGCTTGCCTCCAAAGATTGCCATGCTGCCTTGAACCAACCCCTCCAGTCTGAGCCTGCCTGGCTATCGTGGCACTTTTCCAGGGTCTCTCAGGACTGGCCAAGAGCAGCCTGAAGACATCACATGAACCAGGGGTGAAGAAGGCACTGAGTTTTCTCTCTGCACCTGGGAGGTGCTGAGCAGACCCTTCTCTCCCCAGCAGGTCAGGGCCATCTCTGCTGGGTTTGTGTGCAGCTCACTACCCCTGGCACCCTCAGCTCAAGGTGCCCCCGCTGCCTTTGCAGGCTTGCTTAGCACACGAGTACGCCAGCACCTCCTCTGGGCCAGCAGGCATCCCCAGCTAGCCGCCCTCTCCAGCACATGGCACATCCTCTGCTGCTGCCGGTCTCGCTTCTGCTGCTTTCAAGCTTGATGTCCCCAGCCAGAATCACGGTATGACAGCATCACAGAAGGCCTGACAGTGGAAGGTCAAAGCTCCCTGCCCGAAGAAGGGCCAGCTAGAGTGTGTTGCCCAGGACTGTGTCCAGTTGGGTTTTGAATACCTCTAAAGATGGAGACTTCATAACCTCTCTGAGCAACCTGTTCCAGTGCTTGACCGCCCTCACCATAAAAAGGGTTTTTTTTTATGCTTAAATGGAATTGCTTGTTTTCTTCAGTTTGTGCCCATTGCCTTTTGTCCTGTCACTGGGCACAACTGAAAAGATCCTGGCTCCATCTTTTTTACACCCTCCCGTTAGGTATTTATACACATGGGTAAGATCCCTATGAGCCTTCTCAACACCAAACAGACTCAGCTCTCAGTCTCTCCTTGTATGACAGATGCTCCAGACCCTCAATCATCTCAGTGGCCCTTTGCTGAACTCACTCCAGTATGTCCATGTTACTTTTGGACTGAGGAGCCTCTGCTCCAGCTCAGTCTGGGCACCCCACCTGCACCAGAAGGCCCACGCCGTGGTTCTGGTCCGCTCTGCCCTTCCCTTGGAAGGCTTGCGTTGTGCCAGGTGTGGGTCCAGCTGACCCTGCCCCAGCAGCGAACAGACTTGGGGCAGGTTCAACTCATCTGTGCCAGCAGTGCCACCACTAATGTCTGATCCAAATCAGCCAGCCCCAGCAGTGCCAGATTCGGGGCTGGTCCACCTTGCCCTGTCTCAGCAGTTCCAGTACCTGGTTCTTGTCCAGCTCACAATTCTTGTACTCGCTCTCCCCCTGCTCCTGGAAGGTGACAATGACAAAGCCCACAAAGATATTCATCATGAAGAAGGCAATGAGGATGATGTAGATGATGAAGAACATCGCAATCTCCACCCGGTAGTTGTAGATAGGGCCTCTATCCTCAGCATTAGTGTCAATGGCCATGTACAGCAGCCTACAGGAGGGAAAGTGAGGCAACAGAGATCCTAATTAGGTGGGAAAGACCATCTCTCCTCTTGAAGGTTAAGGAGAGCTCTGGGGACATCCCAGATCCAACAACAGTGGGACAGGGCTGCTGGGATGAACTTGTCAGCTCCACAGCCACTGCCAGGATGGCTAGCCCTGCTCCTCAGCCTGGGCAGCTCTCCTTTCTTTACCACTGCAAAGGCCTGCAGCTGTGACCTGCTCCCAGCACAGACCCATCCCTCTGCAGGTCCTGCACACAGCCGACTCACTCTGGCCAGCCCTCGAAGGTGGAGACAGTGAAGAGTGACATCATGGCTGAGAAGACGTTGTCAAAGTGGAAGCTGCTGTGCAACCAGACACGCTCCTGTAGCTCAATCTGTGTGGGGTCCCCGTCCACGTAGTTGATGAAATAACCCCTGCAGCAGAAGGGATGAGGGGCTCATCGGGCAGGGCCCCCTTCAGCCCACCGGCTGAGGTGCTGGCCCAGGGCTCTTTGGTCCCTGGGAGGGGAATATAGTCCTGTGCTTGTTTCCGATTTACCCCAGGGTCAGAGATAACAGCATGAGACCTCAGCTCCACTTTTTGGGCGCAACATCCCCATGCAGGAACACAAGTGGCCCCCACCACACTCACTCTCCCATCCCTGTCCACTGCACTGCTGGGGCTGAGCTGCAGAGAGCTCTTACCTGCACTCCTTCTCCGTCATCTTGGATGGATCCGTGCATCTATAGAACTTGCCCTGCATTTAACAGAAATCAGGAGGGGGCTATGATTTTGCTGTGACTTCGGAAGCCCTGGGGAGTTTTGACTATCATGGCCCACAGTCAGTCCCTACCCACCTCCGTGCTTACTCTGGCCCCTGCCTCACACCACCGCTGGCTCCCTGACTCTGCACCCCAGTGCAACCCAGATCACCGGGTGTTTCAGGAGCCATAAGAGACCCTGGGGTCAACCCCAGGCTGAGACAAGTAAACGCTGCCTACTCATGGGAACAAATCTTCCAGGGCCCTGAGCTGAGACCTATCATCTAGCTCATCCTATCTGGGAGCTAACTATTGGAAAATAGGGAAGAAAGATGTAACCACAGAATTAACGAAAAGTTAAGGTATGCTGACAGGTCTGCTCAGTCTGCGGGGTGTCCTGAAAGCTCTCCCCACATTGGCTGGGAATTTAAGCTCAATTACTAGAACAAAGCTGAGCTCAACGAAGGCCCAGAACAGTACTGGTGCTGTGAAAAAGGAAGCACACCCAAAGCACAGAGGAAGTCAGAAGCACTTGCTGTCTTTGAAAGGGGAAAATGAGGCACAAAGTCAGGCGAGGCAGCTGGTCCCTTTACACGTGCCCTCTGGACCTGACAGTATCCTGCGTGTTTCCTCCACTCCTCCCACTGCAGGCTCTTCTGCTGAGAGGTCTGGTGCAGGCAGGTCTTCTTGCAGAGCGCGGAGACTATGGCCTTTGCTGACCTCTACACTGGGAGACGCCATGCCCAAGGGCTATGACTAGAGAAGAGCCTGTCCAGGACGTGCCTGAGCAGAACGTCTCTCCTGCCCCCCTGAGACACCTCTCACCTTGAAAAGCTGGACCCCGATGCAGGCAAACATGAACTGCAGCAATGTGGTGACGACCACAATGTTACCAATAGTCTTGATGGCCACGAACACACACTGGACCACGTGCTGTGGAGGTCGAGACAGTGCACACGTGAGCATGCCTGGGGTAAGCCCCTGCTGCGTGTCCCACACCCTCCCACTGCAGGGATGGGCCCCAGGAAGAGCAGGAGCCTGCTGAGCACAGTGGGATGGGGCAGAGCCCCTTAACAGATGGGGAGTGGGAACTGGGTTCCTGGCCCAGCAAACCCCACAGGGCGTGATGGCTGCCACATAACCTCCTGTGAGGACTTCCATGGGCTGAGGACCCCCAGTCCCAGACTCCCTCTTACCTTCAGCCCCTTTGCCCTGTTAATGGCTCGCAGAGGCCTCAGCACCCTCAGCACCCGGAGGATCTTCACCACTGAGATGGTACTGGACCTGAGAAGGAAGGCAGAGCTGAGATGCGGTGATTCCCCTGCCCAGGCCAGTCTGGCACAGCCCCACCAAGCAGGCATGGAGGCCAGGCTGGATCAGGGGTGAGGGGCAATGAAGGAATGGCAGCGACATGCAGATGTCACTAAGCCATCACCCCACATAAGGCCAAGGGACACTGGCAGCTGGACAAAGCAGCTCCAAATTGAATTCCTACACAGATCTTCACCTTTGCCACTCAAGGAGCTTGTCTCCCCACCTCCCAGTTATCCATGCCCCGTCCCCCTATGCATGACTTTATGGACAGTAACACATGGGCTAAAGCCCAGCACTTGGGCTGGCTGCTCCTTCTCCATCCAGCAGAGAGCTGCAGCACCCCAGCTGCCCCGCTAGGCTAAACAGACCAGTGCCCACCCCGTGAAGTGTGGAGGTGCTTACTCGAGTCCCATGGAGATGAGGGAGACGGCGACCACCAGCAAGTCAAGGATATTGAAAGAGTTCCTGCAGAAGGAGCCTTTGTGCAGAAAAGCACCGTAGGCTGTCATCTGGGGAGCAGAAGCAGTTAGGAGAGAGGCCAGGCAGGGCTTGGGGGCATGGTCCCTCCACAGCCCTGGGGCAGACAGGGCTCGAGGAGCTTCTCACAGTTCCATGTCCTGGGGATCCTATCCTGCTCAGACCTCTACCTCTGCAGCCAGGCAGGAAGCTGACTTCAGCTGGAAATCCTCTGTAATGTACTGGCTGGAGACAAAACACTTGCCAGTCACTCAGCAAATTAAAGCGTAAAAGAGACTTGGAGTGGGAGCAACATGTAGCAGCTGCTTGAATTACTGTTTTGCTCCACAGATATCCATTGCTTTCTCTTTCTCAAAGTTTTTCTTAAGGGCATGCCAGAATGAAAATGCTAGTGCCATGGCCCATCTGTCCTTGTGCCACAGCATGGCTGACTCGGCTGCCTGACCTCACTGGAGGGGACACGTGGCCTCTGGGCAGGTCACCACCACCTAGACTGCATGAGGTCTGGGCATGTGAGGATCAGCCAGCAGCTTCTCCTCACTGGGACCTCAAGCTTGTGCCCAAAGAGCATGAGTGCCCATGGCCAGAACAGTCTAGATCCATGGGCTGGGTCATGAACATGGCTGGGACCACATGGCAGAGTGACTCACCTTCAAGACGATTTCGACTGTGAAGACAGAGGTGAAACCAATGTCAAAGTATCTGAGAATCTGGGGACAGAAGCACCAGAACTTGATGAGATTCAGGTGACATGGGAAATGCTCCAGTGTGTTCAAATATCCTGGCATTCTGGTTTTGCCCTCCACTCTGTGGACTGGGGAGCCCATCTAGCTCTAGAGAGCCTGCAAACCCAGTGCTAAGAAGACTCATGAACTTCCCTCAGCTTTGCTGATTTTCCCCAGTGCATGATCCAACCTGCAGCATGACACCTAGCTCTCTGTTTCCAAGTGAGCAAGGCTTGGCCTGAATCACCTGAAAGCATCAGATCCTCAAAAGCACTGAGTGCCCTGGGATGCTGACTCATGTGAGCCCCCCAGTCCCTGCCAGACACTGCACCAGTGCAGACCCATTGGTGCCTCGTGTGGCTAGACCTGTGGCTAGTACTGCTCCATGCTGGCAGCATTTCAGGGTGCTGCACACACCAGTGGTGCAGTTTGCCACTTCACAGGATGCTCCTAGCCCCTGTAAGCCACCACAACCTTGAACCAAGGCAATCTTGCACACCCTGTCAGGTGGATCTCTTCACCCAGAAGTAAACTGAGGCATGGAGCAGTAAAAATTGTCCCAGTTGTGCCCTGAATGGAAAACACAACCAGCCTCTCCTCCCAGAGGTTGGAATGAAATCACAGCTACCTGCCCAGACATGACATCTGGCAAGCAGGTCTCTGCTTTCTGGGGAGCTGGGGGTCTCCATGAGGTCTCTACCACCCATCCCAACCCTCCACAGCTACATGGGCACCTGGTTGCGGAAGGACTCGGCCCGGATGGGATCCTCGGCTGCCAGTGAGATACTGCTGAGCAGAATGAAGAGCAGGATGAAGTTGGTGAACCAGGTGGCGTTGACAATTCTGTGGCACAGCATCCGAAACCTGCCAGGGACAGAAACAGCATGAGATGCTGCGAGGGGCCAGAGGGACATCAGACAGGGCCATGGCAGCCTGGAAGAGGGTTATGGCTAAACCTTGAGGACGGGCATGAAGGGATGTCTGTGCCAGCCCTTCCACAGAGAAGACTTTTCCCAGTGAGCTGGCCCCATTCTGAGCTGGCTGTTACACACAAGTAGGACCTCACTGGGAAGGGTCGGTGCTAGACGTACCCAGGCCAGACCTGGCTCCACAAGGCAGGGGAAAAGGTCAGTGCCTACTTGTTGGTTGGGCTGAAGATGAAGAAGGAGCTGGCTTCAGGCATGGGCACAGCCTTCTCTTTCAGCTGTAGCTCTGCAAGGGGACGGGGCCGAGGACTCAGGGGGATTTCAGGCTCATCTTCCTCATCATCACCTGCACCGTGGCCACAAGGACGGAAAAGGAAAGAATCACCCAGAGAGGGAGAGAGAATGTGACCTTATAGACAATCCTCTGATCCTGCTTTGGAATCTGTGCCAGAAGGACCTCAGTACCCCGAGGGTGGCAGAGGGTCACCACATCCTTTGCTCCTCACAGAGCCAGGGTTCTAGCACCATCCCTCTGCAGGGCCTCCCCAGCTTTCCTGGTGCCCTGCCAGGGACAAGTCTTACCTGGGAAGTCTGCAGAAGGGTAGGGGTCTTTGATCTCATTGACATTGGATTCAAATTCATCCACTTTTAACTGAAACAAGGGAGAGAGACAGAGAGGAGGACATGCAGCTGCGTGTGCCAGTATCGCTGCCAAATGTTGCACATTGGCCAGACCCTATCTTCTTGGAAGCCACGTGGGACAGGCAGTGTCTCTGCATTTGGCCCATACAGCACCAAGCACATGTAGTCCTGGCCCAGGACAGAGCAGAGTGAGGAGAAACACCTCAGGGATGCTGTGATCTGAGCAAAGAGCAATACAAAGAGGATGGGACAGGGGAATGAGTGCTGGGCAAGAGCCTGGGGCCATGCACCTACACCAAGGGTGGAATAAGACATGGGGTGACTCCTGGGTGAGTTCCCATGGGGCATCCATGGGAAGTGGACAGGGAAATAGCTGCTGGCCAGATGCCTATAAGAGGCAGCTCGGCACACAGTCAGCACAGCTGAATAGAGGGGTTTGCATATAGCAGGTGCTGGTGTGGACATAAAGGAGGTCTGGGATGCTGCTGGCCTGCTCTGCTCCCCTCCACATTGGTGTGCACCAGCCCATCTCAACTGCTGTCAACTCACTACAGCCAAGGAAATAAATCAGAGCTAAAGGATCCTCAGCAACGGGCCTGTTTCATCAGGCAACATGTCCTGCCTGGGCCCAGAGGATGCCAAGGTGAGGAGCGATTCCGGCCCAGAAAAGTCCAGACCCAGGCTCGCTCCAAGCCTTTGTCAGTCCTGGCTGGTGGGAGGAGGAGCCTGGTCACTCACCAGGAGCTCCCCAAGGCCCAGCTCCACCAGCACTGACCTTGGCTGTTGTGGGAATCCCTTCTCCCTTCACTTTCTGCTCAAGCTTCTTTGCCAGTATCTGCTTCTCATCTTCAGACTTCTCTGGGTAACCTCTGAGTGGAGAGGAGGGAAGAGCAGAAACTGAACTCTGGGTAGGGGCATGGGTGGTGCCATTCTGTCCCCTCACACCAAAGCACCTGATTTGGGAGCTTCCACTGCCAGGGACTGCAGCACTCACCTGGACATCTTCCGCCGCTTGCGTTCCTCTGCTTTGGCCTTCTGGGCTAACGTCAGGCTCTCAGCCTCAGCCAGGTTATCAACTGCAATGGCCAGGAAGACATTGAGGAGGATATCTGGAGGGACAGCGCTAAGGACATTAACTTTGTTCATGTTTGGAGGATGTGGCTGGAGCTGCCTGTGGTCTCCAGGGTGCCCTAAGAAACTTTCCTGGAGTTGAGCCCTTGAGACAATCCTGGTTGGTGATCCCTAACCCTGCACCCATCCTTGTGAGTACTGAGCTCTGGGCTGGCTGTCCTCTCTCTGCCTCAGCTCAGTCCATCCAGCTCAGTCCTGTTACTGCATTGACTGATGGCTGAATCTATACCTGCCGGTGACCCAAACCTGCCCCGTGGGGTGCTCTCCTCCAGACTCCAGCCCTCAGCCACCACCAATGCAAGCCCTGAAGCCTGTGGTTTGTTCCCCTGTTGTTCAGAACTGCAAAGCTTAAGGAAGTGCCCCCTTCTTCCCCTTCACAGTCCTGTGTAGCCGATGCTATGGGGCTGGGTACAGGGAGCCTGGGCCTGGCTTCGCAGGAAGTGGATACAGTTCCCACAAACAAAGAGGATGATGAAGTAGATGCAGACCAGCATGCCAGGAAAAGACGGGCCCCCATAGGCCATGATCCCATTGTACATGATTGAATTCCAGTCCTCTCCAGTCAGTATCTGGGAGCAGAGCAGAAAAAAGGGTTCAAGAGCCCCCGCAGCAGAGCATGGCAAAACCTCACAGCTCAGTCCTGCCCTCCTGGCTTCAGCCCCAAACCCTCAGAGCCCCTAAACCCCCACAGCCAAACCCCACCTCCCTGCTCCCGCCCTGAACCTGCACTACTGCTCGCAACCCCCGTGGCATTCCCCTGTTCCGTCTCAAAGCCACATTACCTCCCACAAACCCACATCTCTGTGAGCCCCAGCTCTTCCCAGAAGACCCGCGGCCCAGGTGAGACTCCCAGCACCCTGTCCTCCAGGCCCCTGCTGCACCTCCCACAGCCCTGCACCTGGAAGACACTGATGAGGGCCTGGGGGAAATTGTCGAACGTGCTGCGCCGCACTTCCACGTCCTCGAAGTCAAACTTGCCCCCAAAGAGCTGCATGCCCAGCAGTGCAAAGACAATGATGAAGAGGAAGAGGAGGAGGAGCAGCGAGGCAATGGAGCGGACCGAGTTGAGCAGGGAGGCCACGAGGTTGCTCAGGGACGTCCAGTACCTGGGGAGGGGAGAGGAGAGAAGAGGCGAGGAGAGGGAGAGGGATAGGGAGAGGGTGAGGGAGAGGACAGACACGTGTGGGAGGTGAAGGAGTGGGAAGGCTGAGGGCAGGACCTGCCTGCCTGGCCCAGGGGGATGTGCCGGCAACCCAGCAAAGGTGGGGTCTGAGCCAGCACCGCTCACAAGCTGGGCACTGGGACTGTTCCAGCCAGGCCCCAGGAGGTGGAAATCAAGCTCCAGGTGAGATGTGACAGGCGAGACATCTTGCTGCCTGCACGGGGCACCAGCAGGCAGGATGGGGAAGGGGGCTGAACACACAGCGGGTTGGTGCCAGAAAGAGAAGCCACAAGACCTGGCCCACAGCATCCCCATTTACAACACCCCAGAGCCCAGAGGATCCCCAAGAGACTTCCAACAAGCCCTGCTCTGTCCTTCTTGCCACTCCCAGACCATGTCCTGGAGACAGAAATCCCCAGCTTGGCCTCGTTCCTCCATCTAGATGCTACCAGTTCTGCTCATGCTGCAGCCTTCCCCAGGGACAAGGCCAGTGATGCCTGGGCACCACGAGCCCCAGCACCCACAGAGCTCCCTCCCCAACCTGGTGATCTTGAAGATGCGGAGGAGTCGGATGCAACGCAGCACAGAGATGCCCAGGGGTGACAAGGTCCCCAGCTCCACCAGGATGGTCTCCAAGATCCCCGCACACACAACGAAGCAGTCGAAGCGGTTGAACAGCGACATGAAGTACTGGCGCAGGCCCAGCGCGTACATCTTCAGCAGCATCTCAGCCACAAAGAGTGCTAGCAGCACCCGGTTGGCATTGTCTGGGGTGGGAGATCCAGCCCATCAGAGCATGGATCTCTTCATCTCAGCATGGCACAGCAGGAAGGGAAGGAGGGCAGTGCTGCTCACCTGCCTTCTCTGCCCACCACTGAGCCCTGAGCTGCAGCTGCAACAAATGCTGTTTTTCAGGGAGCTCACAGGAGAGGAAGATGAGAAGGGTGATGCGGAACTGTGTGCTTGTATGTGTGAGAGCATGGCTGTACTGTGCATGTGAGTCCATGTAGTCCGTGCATGTGTACGAGGCTATGTGTGTGTGTGTACGTGTGGCTGAGCTGGGTACACGTGTGCATAGCTGTACTCCTGTGTCCGTGTGTGTCTGCGTGTGTGTGGGTGCAGGTACTGTTACTGCATGCATAAATGTTTGTGGCTGTACTGCATGAGTGCATGCAATGTGTGTGTGTGTGTGCACTATGCATGCACAGGTGTAAATGTACACACTCTATGTGTGTTCACCATGCAAACCCACGTCCCTAAGAATGCATATGCTGTGCATATATAAGTGCATGTACCACACATGTTCAATGTGCAGTTGTGTGACAGTGCAGTGGGGTCATGCGCTTCTGTGTATGAGCAAGTCTCTATGTGTCTAGCAGCCTCTGTGCCATGCCAGTGTGGCTGTGCATGCACAGCAAGAGTTCACACATGTCTCCAGGGCAGCAGGGTGTCCCAGGCCCTCCCTCTCCCTCAGGCTCTTTGCTCACCTTGCACCTGTGTCAGCCATTCTGGCTGGAAGTGGTGCTCGGAGGCGATGGAGAGGGTGTTCAGTGCCACCAGCAGGATGACAAGCCAGTAGAAGAACTTGGACTTCACCACGTCCCTGCACTTCCTACGAAACATTCGGTTCCAACGCCTCCACTGACGGCTGGAGAGATGGCCAACGGGTCAGCAGGGCCGGCCAGTGGGTGCTGCGCAGCCCAGGGCTGTGCCTGCAGGCTGCAGAGCAAAGCCAACCCTGCTCCCTCTCCAGGGAAAGAGAGCCTCCTCCCTCCTTTTCCCTGAAAAGGCTGGAGGAACATAACCCTGCGCCTGGCACTTGGCTCAGGCATCGCAGTTCATTCCCACAAACACCTCCTGACTCCTTTTTGGCCTGCGGTAACCTCTGGCTGGCTGCTACAGGCCCAGCTCCTAAATCACAAGAAAAGCTGCAGGGGCCACAAGAGGATGCTCGGAGCCTGGTCCCAAAGCGAAGAGGTTGTTCACCTTGAAGTGAACTGGCTTTTTGCCAACACCAGAGCAAAATCCCCTATTTGCTGTCCGCAATGTTTGCATCTCCTCGTGAGCACACAGCCCCTGGCTCTCCGCCGGAGACCACTGGCTGACAAGAAGCCAGCCCAGCCAGCACAGCAAGTGAGAGACTGTGCTGGCCCACATGCAGCGCACCAGGTGGCTCAACCAGGGTGTACTTACAAGTAGAGAATCCACTTGTTCATGCCTTCAATTTCATACAAGCTCTCTGTTTCTGACCCTCCTTCATCCGACGGCATCATACCTATGGAGGGAATGACATCCGAGGCTTTCCTTGGGAAGCGCATGTGGGAGGGAACCTCTCCCAGATGCACGTCAGGAAGAGTTTCCCCATCAGAAGTGAAACCAAGAACTGCTGTCCCAGGGAGAAAGCAGTGCGACTTTGGGCAGAAGGTTTGGAGTGTTAGATGCAAACCATGAAGGAGGCACCAGGAACACCTGCCCTGCAGCAAAAGCAGCAGCAGCAACCCAGAGAGGCAGCCTGAACAGACAGCAGTGTGTACACAGGCTCCCCCAGGGCGAGACACTCCCAGCACGGAGCAAACTGGGGTCAGTTGTGATCTGAGCAAATGCCCAACAGGATGTTTGTCAGGGCACTGGCCACAGGTGTGGAACAGGCGTTTGGTCTTTCCCATTGCTTCCCAAGGCTTTTTGCACACGTGTATCGGCTCAGCTTGAGGCACCAAAAGTTATTTCACTAGGCAGAACGGCACTGCAGATACCGCGGCTCAGTGGCAGAGCTCCCCAGGCCTTGCTGACCCTCTGGCTAGATGCCTGTATATTCACCTCCTTCCCTGAGCCACTTCTAACCCCTCAAAATTGTCAAGCAATGGCAAGAGATTCATGGATCTGTTAGTGTGCAAGCTAGTAACGCTGCGCTCTGCCCCTGCGCACAAAAGTGCACGCGTGGCTTCCCATGGCCATTTCAAGAGCATTTTGCCAAAGGAGACCTAGGCCTTGCTAGTAGCCTACAAATATTAAATAGTGGTGGAGGTGGAGATTTAGCATGAGGGCCAAGGTATTGCTAGTNTCAGCCACAAAGAGTGCTAGCAGCACCCGGTTGGCATTGTCTGGGGTGGGAGATCCAGCCCATCAGAGCATGGATCTCTTCATCTCAGCATGGCACAGCAGGAAGGGAAGGAGGGCAGTGCTGCTCACCTGCCTTCTCTGCCCACCACTGAGCCCTGAGCTGCAGCTGCAACAAATGCTGTTTTTCAGGGAGCTCACAGGAGAGGAAGATGAGAAGGGTGATGCGGAACTGTGTGCTTGTATGTGTGAGAGCATGGCTGTACTGTGCATGTGAGTCCATGTAGTCCGTGCATGTGTACGAGGCTATGTGTGTGTGTGTACGTGTGGCTGAGCTGGGTACACGTGTGCATAGCTGTACTCCTGTGTCCGTGTGTGTCTGCGTGTGTGTGGGTGCAGGTACTGTTACTGCATGCATAAATGTTTGTGGCTGTACTGCATGAGTGCATGCAATGTGTGTGTGTGTGTGCACTATGCATGCACAGGTGTAAATGTACACACTCTATGTGTGTTCACCATGCAAACCCACGTCCCTAAGAATGCATATGCTGTGCATATATAAGTGCATGTACCACACATGTTCAATGTGCAGTTGTGTGACAGTGCAGTGGGGTCATGCGCTTCTGTGTATGAGCAAGTCTCTATGTGTCTAGCAGCCTCTGTGCCATGCCAGTGTGGCTGTGCATGCACAGCAAGAGTTCACACATGTCTCCAGGGCAGCAGGGTGTCCCAGGCCCTCCCTCTCCCTCAGGCTCTTTGCTCACCTTGCACCTGTGTCAGCCATTCTGGCTGGAAGTGGTGCTCGGAGGCGATGGAGAGGGTGTTCAGTGCCACCAGCAGGATGACAAGCCAGTAGAAGAACTTGGACTTCACCACGTCCCTGCACTTCCTACGAAACATTCGGTTCCAACGCCTCCACTGACGGCTGGAGAGATGGCCAACGGGTCAGCAGGGCCGGCCAGTGGGTGCTGCGCAGCCCAGGGCTGTGCCTGCAGGCTGCAGAGCAAAGCCAACCCTGCTCCCTCTCCAGGGAAAGAGAGCCTCCTCCCTCCTTTTCCCTGAAAAGGCTGGAGGAACATAACCCTGCGCCTGGCACTTGGCTCAGGCATCGCAGTTCATTCCCACAAACACCTCCTGACTCCTTTTTGGCCTGCGGTAACCTCTGGCTGGCTGCTACAGGCCCAGCTCCTAAATCACAAGAAAAGCTGCAGGGGCCACAAGAGGATGCTCGGAGCCTGGTCCCAAAGCGAAGAGGTTGTTCACCTTGAAGTGAACTGGCTTTTTGCCAACACCAGAGCAAAATCCCCTATTTGCTGTCCGCAATGTTTGCATCTCCTCGTGAGCACACAGCCCCTGGCTCTCCGCCGGAGACCACTGGCTGACAAGAAGCCAGCCCAGCCAGCACAGCAAGTGAGAGACTGTGCTGGCCCACATGCAGCGCACCAGGTGGCTCAACCAGGGTGTACTTACAAGTAGAGAATCCACTTGTTCATGCCTTCAATTTCATACAAGCTCTCTGTTTCTGACCCTCCTTCATCCGACGGCATCATACCTATGGAGGGAATGACATCCGAGGCTTTCCTTGGGAAGCGCATGTGGGAGGGAACCTCTCCCAGATGCACGTCAGGAAGAGTTTCCCCATCAGAAGTGAAACCAAGAACTGCTGTCCCAGGGAGAAAGCAGTGCGACTTTGGGCAGAAGGTTTGGAGTGTTAGATGCAAACCATGAAGGAGGCACCAGGAACACCTGCCCTGCAGCAAAAGCAGCAGCAGCAACCCAGAGAGGCAGCCTGAACAGACAGCAGTGTGTACACAGGCTCCCCCAGGGCGAGACACTCCCAGCACGGAGCAAACTGGGGTCAGTTGTGATCTGAGCAAATGCCCAACAGGATGTTTGTCAGGGCACTGGCCACAGGTGTGGAACAGGCGTTTGGTCTTTCCCATTGCTTCCCAAGGCTTTTTGCACACGTGTATCGGCTCAGCTTGAGGCACCAAAAGTTATTTCACTAGGCAGAACGGCACTGCAGATACCGCGGCTCAGTGGCAGAGCTCCCCAGGCCTTGCTGACCCTCTGGCTAGATGCCTGTATATTCACCTCCTTCCCTGAGCCACTTCTAACCCCTCAAAATTGTCAAGCAATGGCAAGAGATTCATGGATCTGTTAGTGTGCAAGCTAGTAACGCTGCGCTCTGCCCCTGCGCACAAAAGTGCACGCGTGGCTTCCCATGGCCATTTCAAGAGCATTTTGCCAAAGGAGACCTAGGCCTTGCTAGTAGCCTACAAATATTAAATAGTGGTGGAGGTGGAGATTTAGCATGAGGGCCAAGGTATTGCTAGTTTGGATCATATTCAATAAAATGATTTAGGAAAGAAAAAAAAGAGGAAGGAAACTGTTCTGCAGAAGTCAAAGCACTGTGTTTCATAGGTTTTCAAGCAAAATGAGTCTTTGTGACTTCTCCAAAGGTCTCTACCCTGCCTCTCTAGCATGCGCAATTTTAGAAACCCAACCCTCATGCTAAGGGTCTTGACCAAGCACAGCTGGTACCTTCTCCCCTGGCCCGGTCACTGTCCATGACCTCCGCGTGGGTGATCCAGTCCATGTAGCCCTTCAGATCCTCCTCCAGCTGCTGCTTTTCCCGCAGCTTCTGAAACGTGCCCCGCGACTTGGCCTTCTCACGCTCTTTGGTGAACTCACTGGGACAAGGCAAGCAGCAGAGTGAGACTCAGGAGGGGGACGGTGTGGAGGTCAGGTACCACAGTCCTGTGCCAGGCCAGTCCTTGTAGAAAGATAAAAGCCTGAAATACCCTACGACCCAGTGCTACCACTAGATTGCTCTAGTGACTTTCCCCTTTCTTGGCCCTGTTCCACCGCGCAACATCACGGGGGATCACCACCTGGTGCCTGATGGCAGGCAGGGTTTCTTCCACACCACTGGCTGCTCCATGGGAGCTCCTTCCTGCAGGGTGTTGTGGTTGGACAGGTCAATTAAAACTAGACGTTGGAGGCTGTGGGAGTTCTCTAGCCCTGCTAAGGATTAGAGCAAGTGGTGTCTCACCCATTTGTGGGGCAGAAAGTTGCCTCAAGCTCTCCGTGTGGGAAAGGTGGCCAGTAAACAGACACTCTTTTCATGGTAAGATGGAAAAGACAGGTCTGCCAGTGCAGGGGGTCCCAGTCTTCTCACTCTTTTTTCATTCATTTCTTTTCTCGCCTGCTATCTGGCACGGCTGTAGGTCTGCTGCCCAGCAAATGTGGTGTTGCCATGAGTCAGCAATAGGTCTCAGACACTATGACAATAATGAGCCATACGAAGCCTCAGGACTTGTCAGGCCTTGTCTGGAGTTTCCTGATCTCAAGCATATTTCAGCTATACTTGCAAAAGTATTTCAGAAACTTTTGCTGTGCCTGCAACTTACTCTAGGATCAGGTGACTATTGCCCAGCTTGTCCTGCTGTCACAGCCAACTTCACCCAAGGGTCAGGTACCTGTGGTCTGCCTTGTGGTTTTGAGCTTGTTTTAGTTACATTAACACCTAATTTATTTTAACCTTGTGCAGTTGTATTGTTCTTGACACAGAAGAGGACTAACAAAGCCAAGTAGTTAGGATATAACTAACCCTGTGAACTAATAGAGACGATGAGTGTGATCCACTTGCACGCACAGGACTGAAACATATAAAAAAGACCCTAAGCCTACAGGGAACTGAGAAGAAATCCCCCCCTCACTCCTCGGGACAACACACACTTCCCAGCAACAAAACCAGGATGCTGGCACCTCACCACAGCAATGCATAGTAGGTTGAGCATTGCATCAAAGATATTTTGTGCATAGCAGCTTTAACTCTACTACTGTGGGAATCAGCACTAATCAAGTCATTTGGCATAGAAGTGTTATGATCATTGTAACCAGACTTATGAGAGCTCGTTGTATTTGGATGAGACCATTGAAGCATTAATTAGACCAACAATAATTCTCTTGGATCGCTTGCATTCATATCAAAGGTGTTTCCCTTAGCTTGGCCATAAGGAAATTGTGCGTGTTCACAACAGGACAGCAGCTCTGTGGGTACCAGTGGGTATGAGTGTCTCGACCCACAGCAATGGGGTAAGGACTGCTGCTTTGAGCTCCCTGCTCAGCCTCTTCTGCTGTGAGTGTTGGCGGACCACACTACAGACACCTAATAATGTGCTCCACGGCTGTTTGCTGCTTGTGCTACAGAGAAAAGATTTCTGTGTTAGGTGCCGAGCTAAAACCTCAGACAGCCATGGACACAAAAAGTAACTCAAGGCTCAGAGTTTCTAAGCATGCAAAAAAAGAGGAGAGGAATAAGAGAGGAGAAGGAACAGAAATTTTTCCAGGCTTTCTTCTTGTGTAGTTAAAATCACCCAATGCCCACACTCTGATCACGCTCACTGATCTCCTGGCAAAGAGAAACGACAGCGTAGCACTCACCCACTGAGCACCCCCAGCACCAGGTTGAGAACAAAGAAGGAGCCAAGCAAGATAAGGCTGACGAAGTAGATCCAGGGCCATTCATTCCCAATGGCATCGTTCACCTGGCAAGGAGAGAGGCAGATGAAGCACTCTGAACACGCTGTCTGCTGTTTGTCTCCCCTTAGGGCCCCCTCAAGAGCCTCTGGGAGCTTTGCCCTCTAAAGTGAGTGCTTGGGATGGTAGCAGATAAACCTGTCTCAGCCCTGCCTCCGTATGACTGCCATCTGGTTTTAGCAGAGGTAAAACCAGACCCAAGCATTCTGGGGGCAGATATAAACATCAGCCCCATGCCTGAGCCTCAGCAAGACAGTGTCCCAACGACTGCAGAACATGGGGTTTTGCTGAAGCACCCACCAGCCAGCCATTGCTGTGCTTGGCCTGTGCCCCTTCACAGAGCTGGGAGCCGGAGCACCCTCCCGTCTCTCTGGAGAGCAAGGACAGCTTTGGCAGTGCCTGCAGAGGTGCAGAAGATGTGCCTGGTGCACTACAGGATGTGCATCACAGTATGAAGCTTCGCGGGGGCAGGATGTCTCTCACTGGCAGAGAGACCTAGCCCTGCTACGTAGTCCTGTGTCCCCGAGGGAATTCCCCACTCTGAGGCAGGACCAGCAGTGACTTCTGCTGAGCTGGGCACCAAGTCCAAGCTGCTGGAGCCTACCCAGTAGAGGACTTCGGTCCAGCCCTCCATGGTGATGCACTGATAGACAGTCAGCATGGCAAAGCCGAAGTTATCAAAGTGAGTGATGCCGTTGTTGGGCCCTGGCCAGCCGCTTCGGCACTCAGTGCCATTGATGGTGCAGTGTCGCCCGTGGCCAGAGCTGGTGCATGGGGCTGGCTTCTCTGACGCCACCGTGGCAATCACATCTGAGGGGGAAAGTCATGGTGTGAGCAGCAGGTCAGGCCAAACAGAGCAGGTCCCAGTGCCTCCCCGCTTCCTGCAGAAGCTTTCCAAAAGGGGCTCCTTTCACCACCTCCTCATACCACGCACCATCACCGAGCTGTGTGCTGTACTAAACATCCTTCGGTCCTGCCACACTCGCAGGCATGACGCTAGCAACACCAGACTTTCTGCTACCCACAGAACCTCTGTGGTGCCCACCGCAGCCACACAGAGACATCTCTGCTGCATTGCCCCCTTGCCACAGCCCACCTGTCCCAAGATAGTAGCAGGTCTTGTGCATTTTGCCCTTGAAGAGCTCTTGCCCGACAATGGCATAGATGATGATCATGAAGAGGACCAGCAGGGCGATGTGGAGCAGGGGCACCATGGCCTTGATGATGGAGTTCAGGACGACCTGAAGGCCTGCACCAAGGAGAAAGGAGAGGAGGTCAACAACTTCCTAAACAGCTTTGGGCACACCTTGCATTCCTGTCAGCCCCTCTGATAAGCAGCCTCTGAAATGCCCCGTGCCAAGGGAAGAGAGGCTCTGGTGGGTTAGGACTGAAATTTCTGAAGCAAGAAATCCTTTCTCTATCCACCATGCAAGCATGTGGAAGACCCCAGCAGAGCCAAGCACCAGGCAGTGCTGGAGGAGGCTCCTTCATGCCCCTCCATTTGTCCTGCTGCTCTCATCCCACCTGTATTCACATGAGTTATGGGAGAAGGAGATCTCTGCCCTGAGAAAGCAGAGTGAGGGCCTGGCCACCCAAAGGTGCCGACGCTGAGCCATGGAGGGACTTATATGTGTGGCAACCTGCAGATCCCCAGTGTTGACAGCTGCCAGCTGTAGGGATGAACAAGAACCCATGGCTCCTCCACATACACCTTATGGCTGGGCGTGACCCAGCAGCAACAAGAAACCTGCCCCATGGCCCCCCACCCTGGCCAGGCACAGGGGTTCAATCCATCCAATAGCCAATCCATCCAAACGCTGGCAGGGCACTCAGCACCCACTTGGCACTCCGGACACCAGGCGCAGGGGTCTCAGCACACGAAACGCTCGCAGGGCCTTCACATCAAAGCCGCCTTTTCCCCCTGAAGTCCCTCCCTGCTTTGCATTGACCTGCTCCAGGGTCATGGTGATGAGCCTGAAAGAGCCAGGGCACAGAGCAGGGAAGAAAGGAGGAGAAGCAGAAGGAAGGACAGGGAGAAAGAGAAGGGCATGAGGATGGAGACTGAGCAATCTGTGCTAAGGATTCAGAGCTCTGCAGGCAGGAAAGCGAGGGACAGGACTCTACGAACCGTGTGCAGCCCAGGGAACAGCTGTTGGCTAAGTCCAGCTCCTGGGCACACTCATGGTTGGGCATCCCTCCGCTGGGTGCCACCTTCACTGCCAAGCAGCTGGGGCCCTCCCACCCCTTGGTGCCCAGTGGACCCTCTCCCTGTGTGCCAAACCCATTCTCCAGGGCAAGGAGACCTGAGAGGCGTTAAGCAGTCAGATAGGAAGAAACAGGAGTTAGAGAGGATCCCAGGGGATGTCAGGGCATGAAAAAGGGGCCCACGGGAGAAGGTCATGAACTGAGTCTACAAGTTACCCGCAAACCCGCTGCAGTCACTAGAAAAATTGATGTGGCTGATGGGCTATGGACTAGGCCAGGCACAAGCCAAGCACCAGGAGCTTCCCTCCTTGCATTACCCTAGAGACACGATGGAGAAGTCAAGCACGTTCCAGCCGTTTCGGAGATAGGCATCCGTATGGAAAAGAAACCCATAGGCAATTATCTTGAGCATCGCCTCAATGGCAAAGAAGATCAGGAAGGCGTATTCAATCTTCTCCTGGGGATTGGAAAGGCAAGCAGCAGAGGATGCTCAGTTAGAGCAGACTGTCACCTCCCTTGGCATCACCACCATGCACAGCTGCCCTCCGCCTGTCTCTGGATCAGCCCCTGCTGCCAGCCCATCTGTGATCTCCCACGTACACCAGGCAGCACTGTGGCTATCCTGGGCAGGAAGGGGTGGCATGCTGAGCCACCACATGCCACTCTCTGGCCTGCAGCATGATCCCCTGCATCCCTTCAATGGCATGCAGCCAGGACCATGTTCCTGGGCTACTGGTACCTGTTCAAACTGTGCCAGCAAAGCCACCGCTTCCCAACTCAGCACCCAAAGGTGCCTGGCCCAGGATACTGCACATCTCTGGTTCTCCTTCCTGCTGCCTCACCCTCCCTCACTGCCATAGCCTTCCTCCTGCAGGCAGCACTAACACCTCCTCATCCTCTCCAGCTGAAGGCTTGCTGGGTCTGTCATGGAGACACCACACAGACACCATGGGACAAGCCAGCTGCACTGTGGCTTCCCTTGTGCCCTGGGCTCCCAGGGAAGTAAGGCCTTGGGCTCAAGACCTCCAGCCTAATGCCAGACATCTGTCCAGCAGAGTGAGCTGCTAGAAACTGGCCTGGGGGCTCAGCTGGGCAGACGCGTTGTGCCCACTCCCAGACGGGACTTGGCACCCCACTGCAGGGGCTCAGCACAGCTCTGCAGCCGCAGGGCCCAGAATAGCTCGTCTTTCCCTGGAGCGTGGCCAGGGGCTGCCTGTGCCCACCTGGTTCTGCCTGTCACTGTGATCACTGCCCTTGCTGCTGATAGCCTTTTTCAGACTGGGATTAAAATCCCTCCAAAGCAGACAGATGGACGGGGGTATATATATTTCTGGTTTTCCATGGCCCCTCTCTTCCATCAGCACCCCACAAAGGGCCAGGAGCATCCCTGCTTGGTCTCTGCAGGGAATTGCACGCAAAAAGGCAGAAACACCTCTCTCAGAGCAAACTGGGAGCAGGTCTCAACTGGGAAAGGCTGCAGTGCTGTGAGCACACCCAGAGTCCCTCTGGCTTGCCAAATGGAAAATGCTGTCCATTTAAGAAACCAGGGCCAGGGCTCAGACAGAAGCATTGCTTGCTCAGTTACCAGGTCCAAAAGCAGTGGCCATGCCAAGTGTCCCTGTATGACTGTTACCCATACAATGCCAATTCCTTGTTGGATCTGAGAGCAGCAATGGTAAGAGCAGAGGCCTAAGCATTGCAATTATTGGTGTTATCAGGGCTCTGCCTTCAAGGTTTTAGCTAAGGCAAATCAATGCTGCTCGCCGGTCCCCCGTTATCAGTGACAAGTGCCCCCTAGTACGTCCCCAACAGCCTGTCCTTGCAATCCCGGACATGTAAACACAAATATGATGAGGATCTTTTCAGCCTTGGAACCAAGGCGGTCCTCTGACTCTCAAGAGCTGTCTCTCTCACTGGAGAAAACAGTTACCTCAAGGGGAATGCCCCCTCTGCCAATGGTCTCCTTCTGCAGAGGGACTGCAGAGCCACACTGGCAGCCAGTGGTGTGGTGGGGTATCATCTCCCCTGCTACAAATGGAGGAGAAATGGGGGAGCACACTGCAAGCTACAGCAGCCCCGCAGGTGCCAAGGCCCAGGGTGGTGTGTGTCAGGATCCAACCTGAAGCACTGCAAAAGGTAATTCCTTGCCCTGCTTCATCCAGCAGGACAGAATCAGGCTCCAGGGTCTCTGACTAGCAGGGATCTCCCTTGAAACCCCCCCTGCCTAGAATCAAAAAGTGACTTGCTGTTCCTTGGAGGTCGCTTTGAGAAGCCCAGATCAGATGAATGGTGCTTTGGTCAGCTCTAACACTATTTGCCCACCATGTGAGCAGCAAGTTTCAAACATGGCCCAAGGGAGAGCCAGCAGGCAGCCTGCTGTGACCTGGCTACATTCCCTCCATCCTGGGAGAGGCGGCAACTGCAAATTTTCTTACAGTACCAGCTCACTGTTGTGCTTTGCAGTCCCAGCCACATACACAGAGCTGGATCATCCTGATCTGTCCTGCTAGCGTAATCCCTCCAGTACAAAGAACAGTCTGCATGGCCAGCATGAAGGTTCTATGCAGTGATCCATCAGTGCTGGCTGGAGGGATCCCCCATCACCTGTCCTACAGCTGTGGGTCCAGTTCCCCTGGCTCATCTGACTGTAAACTGTGGGCAAGTGCCAATGTTAGCAGAGCAAGAGGAGCCAGGCCCCTGACTGTGAAGATACCTCACAAGCATCTTTGTCGGAGGGCTGAGGTGGGGAAGCCTTTCAGTGGGGCAGGTCGTGGCAAACTCTCTCTGGCTTCTCCAAGTGTTAGCTGTAGCTGCAGGACACACACTGGCAATGAAACTTGTGTGGCCACAAAGCAATGCCCTGAGCCAGGGCAAACTTACTGTCACCTTCACATACCAGCAGAAAGCAGCTAAAGGATATTTTGTCCTGGCAGACTTTGTACAAGGTCAAGCACCGCATGTCCTGCAGCCGGCGCAGACCTCACTTCATGTGCCCACGCTGACCTGAGAAGAAATCAGACACGGACTTTCCCCAGCTCTGGTGCTGCCCGTGTTGCAGGTCAGCACGGAGACTGTGCACCCACAACCCCAGCAGCCACCCTACGCCTGTGCCATGACGGGGACACAGCAGAGCCTGCAGGCCAGGCACACACCATGTACGGACACAACTCCGCTGGCTTCACTGAAGCCCTGGCCAGTTTCTAGCAGCTGCAGGCTTGTTCTGTGCCACCAGCACCCAACATATCCCTCCATCTCCAGAATTCAGAGCTGGCTACCCACAGTGGGAAGCTGCTTTGGGAAGGGCAGTGGGGCTGCCTGGCAGAGCTAGGATTGGGTGTATGAAGCCTTCGAAAAGCCACTATAAAAAGATGCAGGTCTTTATAACACACCAGGCTGCTACACACACATGCTTCAACCGTGTTACCGGACACAGTAACCTGTCCTGTGGCTGCTGAATGAGCCGCAGAGCAGCAAGAACAACAGCGTGCACCACGCAGATGCCATGCAACATGACACAGCTCCAGGCAGCTCGGCTATGTCGGCTTCCAGCCCCCACAGCCACGCAGTGCTCTCCAGAATGAGCCCCAGCTCCATGTCCCTGGGGTCTCCTCCCAGGGAATAGGGGGAGCAGGGCTTGGATAAAGCCTCCCGACTGGCCAAAGTTAGGGATAGATAATGAGGGGACAGTGTGACTGTAACACAGCTTCCCAGCAGAAGACATCTGCATGCCGCGGGACTCACAGCACTCACACTCCTCCCTGACCCCTCCAAACTGTCCACAGCCTCCAGCCCTCCTCCGTGCCCTCTGTTCCTACTCCTGCACCATCAGCCCCGGCACCTCCCCTACAGCCTCTCGGTCCCAGCCAGGCCCTGCTCCCCTTTCCCCCTGCAGCTCCAGCCGCCATCACCTCTGCTGCCTCACACCGCCCTTCGCTGCCAGGCTGAGGGATGGCCCTTGCCATGGCTGAGGTGGTCGTCACAGATCACAGGAAGTTTGAGGCTAGCAGGGATCTCTGGAGATCACCTAGTCCAAGCCCTTGCTGCTCAAAGCAGGGCCAGCTCACAGTGGCCGCTATAGTGGGTTGCTCAGAAACTTGTCCACACAGGTTTTGAATGCCTCCAAAGACTCCACAACCCCCCTGGGAAACCTGTGACAGTCTTCTACCACACTCCCCAATAAAAATGTTTTTCGTATGTGTGCCAATGGGTTGACCAGGACACATACGTGGACTGCCTGTGCCAGGACACACAGGGCAGGTAGCAGTGCTGTTGAAGTCTTTCATAAGCATTTTTTACACATAAAACACCCATAAGGGTGCTCTCCAGGGGCTTGCAGCAACCGTGCTTTGCAAAACAGAGTAGCTCTGCGTCTTTCTCTCCTTCCCCTAAATACAGATGAGACAAGCCCTGCAGATGTGAGAGGGATAAGGGGACAGGACAGCTAACAAATGTATAGAACACAGTTAAAGCAATCTCATAGGCTCCCCTTCCTTTGGAAATCCAGACAAAAATGAGGGCTGGAGCACAGGAAGGCTCCTTTGAGTACGTGCTGGGAAACCCTGGTACTTGGCATAGGAAGAGCACAGTGGAGGGTGGGCAGGCCCCTCGGGGCTGCTGTGAACATGTCTGGGAAGAGACACTGAGAGGAACTTTTCCGCTTCTCACAGTGACCCCTGTCAGAGCACGGGGGAGCACTTGGGATGGGGAGATGTGCAGGAAAGAATTTGGGAGAGTTTTTGAATCATTTGCACAAATTTTTTAGAGCAGGGTGTTGGACTAGATATCTCCAGAGGTCCCCCCACCCTCAGCTGCTCTGTGATGCTGTGATTTTCCTGCCATAGCCCCCAGCCACAGCTCCTCCTTTCCCATAAACAAGTTACAGACCTGGGCTTGACAAACCCCAGGGCTGCAGAGACAGGAACGAAAAAAGCAATAAACCTCTCCAGCAGCTACACAAGCATGGAGGGGCCAGGCCCTACGATGAGTTGTTCCCCATTGCATCTCCCTTATTCTCTGTCCAGAGCTCCTCATTGCTCCATGTCTCTTCCCTGTCCTTAGGGGCATTCCTGAGGGCTGCCCTTGGACTAGATGTCCTAGGTCTGCTTGGTTTGAACAGGCTTTGCTGGGTGCCACCACCTCAGCCAGCAAAACCACAGACAGGAGAATGATTTGGACACCGTACGGAGAAGGGCTCGGCTGACGCCTGTCAGACCCAGGGTGTGGAGAGCCCAAATGGAGGAAGAGAAATCCAGGGGAGCTGTAGCTAATCCACCCTTCTCCAGAGCTGGGAGCAGATGGCCAGCAAGGTCCCTTCAGAGGAAGCCTTGCTGTGGAGCTGGGGACCATGGGGCACCCTGCTTGATGGAGCTGGCTTTGGAAGCTGCTGTATTTTTATTGCCACCTAGGACAAGTGGTCAGTGGAGAGCAAGAGCTGTGCACCAGAAACGGGCAGCAAAAGTCACAGCTGGGATCTGTGCAAAGAGGTGGCGAAATCCTCTCGCCAGCTCTGTCCACAGGGGAAGGAGCTTGAAAGAAGGCAACCTTGTGATGCTACCATACGAAAAGGCTCTCAGGGTGGCTGAGCACCCATGAGTAGGGCCAGGAAGGGACAGCAACAGGGAGATCACAGGGGCCTGGCTCAGCTGCCTACCCAAAACCCCAGGCTGAGCCACAGAAGCTGCTGGGCTTGCCAAGCCACAGGCTGGCCAAGGTGTCAGCCCTTGACAACAGCCCCAGCCCAGAGCAACAGGGAGGACTGAGGCAGGGGAAGCTCATACAGCTGCATCTGTATATGCATCCCTCAGGATGCTGGGCAAATGAGCAACAGTAGTTTCTAAAGTCCCATGCATCAAGTCTGTGCACGGACATGTGCGGGCATGGGGTCTATTCTCACAGCTATTAGAGGACCCGAGGAGATCAGGAGTCACCCCAAACTCTAGGAAAGCCACATATAACCATGACTTTCTGGAAGTGAGTGACCCACGCCAGCCTCAAGGGACAGACCCAGCAGCAGGTACTCGCTCTTCAAAACCAGCACTGCACCAGCAATCTCTGCTCAAAGATGGCTGGACACAAGTCAGCTGCCCAAACAATGTAGCTGTTTTCAGCACTACTGGAGATGCCCTGGGCTACGCGAGGCAGTCCTGGGGTGGCAGATGTTACACAGGACCCGCAAGCAAGTCACATCCCTCCAGAGCAGCAGACTGAGGTCTGGGACACCTGCAACAGCAGCAGATCCCCATATTCCTGTAACTGAATTGTGCCTGGGGCTGTGTTCAGGCTTTAAAACGCAGGGGTCCCCTGACACCTGTGGCTGAGATACAATCCAATGCAACCCAAAAGGGTGAGATTTTTTGAAGCATATTCCTTCATACTAAACATCCCTTCTACCTAAACATAAAACCATTTATCTGTGAATTGGCCAATGGCATCCTGGGGGCACTGAGGAGAGCGTGGGCAGCAGGGCGAGGGAGGGGATCCTGCCCCTCTGCTCTGCCCTGGGGAGGGCACATCTGGAGTACTGTGTCCAGTTCTGGGCTCCCCAGCTCAAGAGAGACAGAGATCTACTGGGAAGAGTCCAGCGGAGGCCTACGAAGATGATTAGGGGACTGGAGTATCTCTCTTATGAGGAAAGGCTGAGAGCCCTGGGTCCGTTCAGCCTGGAGAAGAGAAGGCTGAGCAGGGATCTCATCAATGCTTATATATATCTAAAGGGAGGGTGTCCAGAGGACAGGGCCAAGCTCCTTCTGGTGGTGTCCAGCAACAGGACGAGGGGCACCGGGCACAAACTGGAGCACGGGCAGTTCCCCCTGAACGTGAGGAAGAACTTCTTTGCCGTGAGGATGCCCGAGCCCTGGCCCAGGCTGCCCAGAGAGGCTGTGGAGTCTCCTTCTGTGGAGAGATTCAACCCCACCTGGACGCGTCCCTGTGCCCCCTGCGCTGGGGGCACCTGCTTTAGTGGGGGGGTTGGACTGGGGGATCCCCAGAGGGCCCTGCCAGCCCCTGCCATTCTGTGATACTAACAGAGTCCCTCCACATTGACCATTACCACTGTTATTAAGAGTGTCTTCTGTACAGCTTGAGCTCCAGTTCTGTCCCCTGCTCACCAGGCTCCATGCTCTACCTGATCTGCTTACAAAGCACATGGGACTCAGCCCAGCTGCTTTTGGATGCTCTGAAAGGGTGGCTTCCCTCTGAGCAGTCACTCTTGGGTCCCATTAGTGGTGAAAAACAGGCACTTTAGTGTGTGCAGCACATCAAACACCACCCAACAGAACGGCAGGAGGAGACCAACTGCCCTAGCAGAAAAACTCTACTCTAAATCTACACATATTTCTCCTTTGACCATAAACAGAGCCCAGACAGCCAGTTCATACGCAGACATCTGTATTTTCTTTGGTGAATTCCCTTGAATAACCTGCCTCGCTAAATTCTTTTCTGAACTTGCTTGCTCCTGGAGCAAGGCTTCTAGTGACAGACAAACAGTGTGCTTTGGAGCTCACTGACAATTTTGGAAACTCAAGTCAAAGTGAAAATAAATGCTGTGAATTTTTGATTGAGTTGAAAAGTCAAAATCATTTCATCAGGGTCAAAGAAAATTTTTTGATTTCATTAGAATTAGACAAAATTAGACAAAAACAGCATTACAAAAAATCTTCTGGATTAGAAGCAAACTACTCTAAACTCCAAAGAACAATAATGAAATATGTTGAAATTAAACAACCATATTTCTTCCAGGATAGAGCAAAATTGATTCATAGAAGATCTACAGGTTATTAAATATACTTTTTTCATTGCCAAAATTTGTTCTGGTTAACAAAGCTTTCATGAGACTAATTCTAAATCTAGTGTAAACTCTGTGTGCAGATCTTCCTCGGGTCGTCCTGGAAAGACACGAGTCACAAGCATGGCTGCTCTCCAGGTTTTCCAACCTTGCAGGAAGAAAACGGCAGCAGAAGTCTCCCAGGAGATCCTTCCCGAGACTCTCCTTGGTGGAGACCTGCAGCTTTAGGACAGAGCGGCTTTCACTCATTAAGTGCCTGGGATGCAGGAGGCTTCCCTGAAGGACGGTCAGGCTGGACAGGCTCCTGCACACCCATTAGCAGGGAGCCCTGAGGAGAGTGAGCCTGGATCCTGCCTCCACAAACAACATGGGGCGACGTCCTCACTGCTCTGACTCAGTTTCCCCTCACATGTTTTGTCCCCTCAGCAATTTCAAGGTCTTTAGATAAACGCGGTCCTCTCTGGAGAGGATGGGGCAATGGAGAGAGGCAATTAAAAAGTGACAGGGAGAGATTAAATGCCTTGCAGCATCTCTGCTGCAGGAAGAAACACCTCCAACATGCCTTTGTTGCACCACCTGCAGGCCCCACGCAGAGCACAGCCCTGATACTCGAGGTGATGGGGGTCTGGCTCAGCTCTCAGCTGGGATTGCTCCTACAAAGCCACCAGAACACGATGACAAAGGGACATGCAGAGCAGGGATGAAAGAACAGAGGCCTGGGGCTGCCAGGCTCCTGATACAGAGGGCTGTTGGCATGGCAACAGGCTGAAAAATCCCCCAATAGGATATACCATAAGTAATCTAATATGCAATAAATACAAAAAGATGAAATTTCATTTATAGATGACACTACTGAGTACATGTCTGCCTGCCTCCCATTAACGGGAAAGGCTCTTGGTCCTTCTTGGGCATCACGAGTCCCTGCCCGACCGCGAGGCAGGTTGCTGCCAGGTTGTCCCCCCGGCACGCCACACCTCTGGTCCTTCTCCAGCTCTGCCCTCGCAGGCGTCCTGGTCTCAGCCAAATCCCAAACCCCTTCCCAGCAGGAAGCCCCCATCCCCGCTGTCCCCACCTCCTGCTTTCCATGCTCAACCTGCCCCAGTTTTGCTTTGCCTCTTTAATCTCCCCGCTGAGATAACTGCACCTTTCAAACCCTGTCATGCTCCCTCGGCCAGGGAAGAAGCCAAAACCAGTCTTGAGCTTAACTCTGCCCCGAGCTCGAGCTTGCAGGCGTTGGAGAAGCTGGTCAGGCAGCGCAATGGGAGGCTGAAGGAACACCGCCGGAATTAACTCTCTGTGGGCATTTTTAAATCCCCGCCTCTGTGGACCTATCTTGGTTTTATTTTTAAAAGCTGTAATAACACATTGCCAATAGTGACCACTTGTCTTCTTTCTCCAAGGAAATAAGAAGTAAACACTAGCCTCAGTGCCACTAAAAGCCTGTTGAGAGGGAGAGAGACAAAAGCAGTCCAAGGAACTAAAAACTGCACAAGTAAAAGCTTACTCTGTATTTTGCATTTCAGATACTTTGACTGCTTTAATATTCTTCCTCGTAGAGCCTCTAAGGAACAGGCAAAAACCATGGCGGTGCTTTTTTAAGTCAGAAGTTGCAATACCTGCCCACAACACACCCTACCCCAACCCTGAGGAGTCCTGAAATTAGCAGAAGAGAACATTTCATTTAAAAAGGGCGTATTTAGATGCTTTGACTCAGTCATCAAACTCAGACTCTTAATGGAAATCAGTGTTGATTGAACCACAATGGGGATCTGAAGAGGGGAAAGGCGTGGCAAGCTAAAAATAGTACAAACTATTGATTTGGATCACATTAAAACATCTTATTCCAGGCAAAATGAAGTGACTGGGGAAAAAATAATGGAATAAGCGATTGGAAAGGAGTAACCTCTCTGCTTAACAGAGATAGTCTTTTTTTTCCCCCCTCTTAAATAGAAAGTACCAAAATTAAAATACAGTTTTGAAATGAAAGGTCAGAGAATTTTATTCCAAAAATGCTGAAACAAAACATTTCAGCCTTTCTGGAACAGGATGTTTCCTTTCGGAAGTGTCATGATGAAAAATTGAGGGAATTTGTTCTTTTTTTGGCATGAACTCTTCCTTCCTGTGCACTTCGCACACCAATCTGCTGCCTTTGATCTCAACCCAAAGGTGGTTTCAGCCCCTCTGAAAACCCATTTTGCAGCAGTTTCTCCACCACACTGCCTCCCCCTGACTTTGCAACATCTCTCGCTGGACCGACGCTGCCTGACTGCACCCCACAGCGCAGAAGCAGGTGCCCCCACTACAGGTATTACCATCTTGCACCCATGCCACACTGAGGGACAAGCTCCACAGAGCCCTTGGAGCCCAGCACCTAGCAGCCCAGCGAGGAAGGTCAGCAGGAGAGCGGGGAGGGCTGCGCCTTACCAGGCTGGAGTTGGCAACGTTGGTGTCATCCTCAGGCATCGGCAGGTAGATGGCCAGCGCAACACAGTTGGCAAAGATGGTCAGGAGGATGATGATCTCGAAGGGTCTGAGGGGAAGCGTTAAGGAGTGGAGACAGGAACAAAGAAGCAGCTACAGCTCTGCCCTGCCGTGTCTGAGAGAGCAGACAGACTTCACCCTCTGCACATCCTCACTTGCGGCCCATTTCTTGGGTCCCCGAGGAGGGAAGGAATAGGCCAGGATGACATGCAGGGCCTGGACACTCAGGACATAGCTGCTGGAGAGTGGTAGCTTTGGCACAGGACATATTGGGATGGGGCACAAATTAAAAAGTTGCAGCGGAGGAATAATGAGGGGATGGGAGAGCTGGCAGTTTCCCCCTCATCATCCTTCAGTGAATCAACCTGAAGGGTCAGGACCCTCTTGCTAACGTAGGCACTTAACCAAAGCATCACCCTTCAGAGTGTGCTCTGTACTCAGCACCTGTGAGGGACATGCTCCTGAGCAGCAGATCTCAGGTGTCTCCCTGCCTAGAAGATATCTAGGGGCAAGACAGCTCAGCCAGGCTCTCCTCTAGCAGAACATCCAGCTGCTAACATCTCCAGGTGTCCTACAGCCTCAGTGCCCCAGTGCAGGCAGCGCTCCTGTGACTGTTCCCAGGAGTGCCAGGACTGGGAGTAACTGGAGTGTTCAGCCTGAGCTCCGTCCTGCTCCCTAGAAGCTGGAACTGTGCTTTTTGGGCCCTATGACATCTCTGAACAAATGCAGTGACTTGCTATTTTCCCCTGAAGGCTCTAGAACACACACTTGGTCACTCCCAGGCTCCTGCTGCTGTCAGGGCTCTGCTGGGCCACTGAAACTTCATGGTCAAGCTTCAGTTACCATGTTCCTCAAGCCTTAAAAGAGCTCAAACTCTGGCTCCAGGACCTTGTCCACAGCCAGCCTCTCTGTTCCTCCCAGCATGGTCCAAACCTGCCACCCTGTGGTACCGTGGGAATGCAGCAGACATCTGGTCAGAAGAAGAAAGTCATTAACTTTTGCTGCCCCTGTGCTGGTCACATCCAGGCCCTGCTGTAGCTCTGAAGTGCTCGTGCATAGCGACTGCATCATGCAGCTATGCACACATCTAAAAGCCAAGGGGTCTTTTCCACTCATCTAGTGACCTCGTGGTGCCGGAAGAGAGCTGGGTACAGCACGGCGTGGAAACCTACAAGAAACAGTTTTGGTCACAATGCTAATCTCAAAGTTTCCTGGCCAACAGTGTTTATTGACGAGTACATCTCAGCTATCCCTGATCCACTCACCTTGCCTGTGCCCCTGGAAGCCACTGAAACTAAAAGCAGATGGAGGAAATGAAAATGTTGGTCCAGCTGCTGACTGCAGCCCCTTCTCCTCCCCATTGTCCAACCTCCACACATATGACCATAGCCAGCATCTACCCCCATAAACTGCTTTGGGATCTCTCACTCCCATTCCCACCTGTAACTACCAACCTACCATCACAGGCAAACTGGTAAATCTCATCCAGCGGGTACAGAGGTTCCAGTACAAGACAGGATTTCCCAGCATCCCCATCTCACTTTGGGTAGAACTTCCAAAGGAGAACAGCTCCCAGGAACACATTCTGTAGGAGCACCTGCAGCTCAGCCACACAGACTGATGCCACTACAGAGCCCAGCACAGCCCTCGAAACTCAGTATCCCAGCAGAAGACTCTGCAGCCATACTGAACCCAGATGCCAGGTATCCCCACAGAAAATGGTCACAGCTAATCTCCCCTTGGCAGCTTGCCTAGCCCTGAAGCCCCTAAGAACCTGCAGGAACTGGATTGACCCTGTCGTGCCTTGCAAACCCCGATCCCTGACTGAGGGCAGCCAGCTGCATTTTGGTATAAATACAGCCAGGCACAAGACAGGCGCTGGAGAAACCCGATGCCCTGGATCATTTGTTCTGCACAGGTCAGAATCACCTGCACCTGCAACCTTCCTCGTGGGACACCCACCTCTGCCCTCCACACTCCCCTTCCAGGGCACCAATGTGGCAAAGACCCCCACCGGGTTACGCACTCTCTCTGGCATGCATTGGCCCAGGAGGAGGAATGTGTTTGAGCATGTTGGAAGATGTAAGTCCTATTTCCAGCTCTTCCCCTGCCACTAGGGTTTGTGCACAAGTTTCTTCCATTCTCAGTGCCTATTTAAGACATGGATACAGTTCCCTTCCATGCACTCGTAGGACAAACCAGTCCTCAGGCCAGAGAAGCAGAAGTGGAGAATTCCCCCATTTTGGCTCTGTTCCCTCTCCTTGAAGGACACAGAGCCCCTTTGCAGTGAAGCAACAAGGGCTCAAAATCCATGGCCAGCACAGCACTGCCAGAGGTGTGAGTGTGCCCCGAGTGCCTGCAATTGGGCACCCTGGGCTTTGAACTAGATGGCATCTCTGGCAGTGTGGGGACATGGTTTTGGTGTCCTCACGGCACTACATACAGCAACACAGCCAGCCTTTCCTAAGGGCAGGGCCTGGCCCCGCAGCCCTTAGGCAACCAAGTCACCTCGAAGAGGAGCGAAGCCCGGCCAGGGCTAGGATGACCCTGCCAAGGCCAGGGATGGGCAGATAGGTTCAGCAACTGAAACGAGAAAAGCTGGGGTGGAAGAACTGGATTTGCTGGAAACATCCCCAAATCACATTGCTTTTGCTTGAGCCCAAATGTTTAGCTGAAGCTAAAGTGCAATGTTTCATCTCCCATCCTCTTCCATAAAATACGGGTGAACAAGGCGATATCTAACAGCCTCAGATAGTTCCTGGATGGGTGGCAGAAACATGACATTTTGGTATTTCCAACCTATAACACTCCAGGGAAAAGACAGCCAGTCAAAGAGCAACCACCCCAAACCCATCCCTAAACTAAGCCAGAGGCACAGAGATACTGTCCCTCTGAACATGTGACTCACAAAGGCCTTCACCTGCGACAGCAGTGCCGGGGAGGGATGGGAAAGGGGGGCTGAGAGGACAACAGCGCTGGCAAGCATTTGGGGGATGCTGGCCAGCCGCAGCCACCAGGACGGGGAGCAGCTGCGTGACCAGGGACGTGGCGACGCACACACAGAGCCAAGCAGCTCGCCATGGCCTCGCGACCACCGTCCCCCCCAGACATCTCCCCTGGGGCAGCCTATTGTCCCCAGCTCCCACTTGCCCAGCCTGGCCCTCCGCCTCTGCTTGGCTCTATCCCCACCCCGGGATGGACACTGTGCCCCCTCCTCACACACCAAACCCTCTGCCCTCCTGCT
The DNA here is from genome assembly GCA_013398225.1 of Steatornis caripensis. Lineage (NCBI taxonomy): Eukaryota > Metazoa > Chordata > Aves > Caprimulgiformes > Steatornithidae > Steatornis > Steatornis caripensis. The sequence goes on from VZSC01004852.1 coordinate 89,940, forward strand.
GGGCTGTCTCCTGTTTCTCCCCAGCACAGCTCCTGCCAGCACAAACCCCAGGTTGTCCCTGCCTGTCCCTGCACCACCCTACCGAAGGTCCCCATGGACTCACCCACTTCTCTGCCCCAGCTTCCCCCAGAAGCCCATTCATGCCCGCGGTTTGCACCGCCATTGCCTTTGCCAACGCATCCTACTGGGGCTCCCTGAGTGCCGCATTGCCTTATACAGACCCAACAAGACAGCCAGAACAGGCCTGAAGCAGCCTGACAGCTCTGCTGCCCCCAGGGTCCTGCTCTGCAGCTCCCCTCCCCAGCACCCCTGCTCACAGGCGTACTCAGGGGTGCTCCCAAGCCGATGCATCCAGAAGGATACTTCCACTCCACAATGCTGATGCATGCCTTCCGCAGCGGGTTTTGCAGGGTTAAGCAGAAGAGAGCCCTGGCTGGCCGGGGTGCTGCTGGTGGCACTGGCTTCTTGGACTTCTCCTTCTGTTGCCTCTTCTTCATGTCATCCTGGGGAGAAGCAGGCTCCATGGTGTTTCTCCCCTAGTCGTTTCTGCCCCTCCTGCCCCACGGTTGAGCCCCCCTTCCCCGGGACTCAGCCAGCTGGAGCTCCTCTGGATCTCCCTTCTGGCGGAGTCTGCCTCCTCCGCGCACCGGGGGAAGCGGTGGGGGAGTGGGGGCTGGAGCCTGCACTCGCATGTACAAACACATAAAGCACGAGTTTAAATTTAGATCCCGGCCTGGCTCCCGGGTGCTGTCACAGCTCCTGAGGCAGCAAAAGGGCCCCTGCAGCTGTTGCTTCTTCACCCGGCACATCCCCAGGCGGGCAAGTGCTTCGCATGCCACTGACCCGGGCTGGGGGTGGGAACAGGCCGCCCGGCGCTGGGCACAGAGTCTCTGAAAGAAAAGAGCCTTTGTCCCAGGTCAGCTCTTTCCCAACTCCCGGGGCCTCCCTTGCCCAAACAGGGAAGCTGGGCTGCCTGGGGCACTGCATGCAGCCCCATTTGCTGAATCACAATATTCGGGGTGAGATGAAGAACACCACTCTGGCCAGTTCCCAAAGAAGGTTACCCCACAAACTGATCTGTCCCCTCTCTCTGCAGGATTACATCTTTATTTGGTGTAAACTACTCAGTTGAGCCCTGGACCCTGTGATCCTGGGGCTGTAGGGCCTCTGGAGCTGGGTCCATCTCCCTGACAGGGACTTTGACCTCAATCTCAGAGCTCCAGGGAATCATGGTGAGTCCAACAAGTGCTCTGGCTTGCTTTTCTGCAGGGGCAGAAGAAAGCCTTGGCTGACACGGGTCACTCAAACAACGCCTTGCTCAGCCTCACCTCCCCAGTCCTGCCTGCAGTGTATGGAGGATGCCTGGGGATGCAGGAACCCAACAAGCCTGGGCTGGATTGTGCCCTGGCAAGTCCAGCTGGGCTTGGGAAAGCCCAACTGGATGAATGGTATGAACAGTTATAGTAACTCCCGAGGTGGAAGGCAGGCAGGGAGAGGCAGGTTATCAACACCTTTTCACAGCAGGGGAAACTGAGGCACCAGGAAGGGTTGTTCTTGGGTTTCCTGGACTGAGTCAGCAAAATAATTGCAGCCATCTTATTACTTAGAGTTATGTCCCATGGGAAATGGTATCCCTATCCTACAGAGATGTTACAGTCTAATGTGACTGATCGGCTGTGCCCCAGTCAATGCCACGCATCCCAGGGAGCTGCTCTACCCACTGCCCCACACCGCCTTGCTCAAAGCTTCCTCTGCTTTGCAGAGTCATTCCACTGCAGAGGGAAATGACTTTGCAGCTCTGCCGCAGGCTGTGTTAAGGGCCAGGAGAGCCAGTGCCAAGGGAACTGATCGCTCCCTGCCCTTGGCAGGGAGATAGCATGGGACAGCAACTCCTGCAGCTGCTCCAGCCAGACCTGATGCACTTTGGAGGAGGTGGCCCTTGGCTGTAGAGCGGTTTAGTAAACTGACCCCTTCTACGCCACTCTGCTGCATTTTGTGCAAATCAGAGTCAAATCATTCCTGCTGAAGGCTCCAGCCCTGTCTCCATGTCAGGCAGCTTCACGCATGTTCCCATTTATCATTTAGTCCTCGTTCTTCCTCCTAAACCCTGGTGAAAGCCAGGAGCCATATTTCTGCTGCTGCCTGTGCAGGAGAACCTGCCCCAGGGACAGCAATGACTGGCGCCCAACCAGCCGTGAGCCTGAGAAAAAACATCTGCCCTTTAGCTCACCCTGGAGAAGTGTCAGAGGAAGAGGGCAGAGCGAGTCAGGGCTGCGCAGCCTGGCGCAGGCATCGGCCTGCGGAGAGGGCACTCAGGGCCTCTCTGAGCCGCTCCACACCCCTTCGCTCACACACGTGTGTGCAGCTGCTGCCACCGCTCCCCGCCTTGCTGTGCTCTTTATTTTGCACAGGGCTGTGCTGGCGACCACCAACCTGACACGGCTTTAACAAAACACATGGCAGCACTCTGCTCGACAGAGATCTTCCTACCTGCCCGGCAGGTAAAGACTCCTTCCTTGTGAAACCTCTTCACATCCATCCTCATCTTCCTCACACACTTCACAGGCCTTCATGTTCATCTCCTGCTCCACCGCCGCACAAAGCCGTGGCCTTAGGAACGGCCCCAAACGCAGCGAGGCCAGGGTGGAGGCCTGCCACATCAGGTGGCCTTCTTCTGCCGCCATGAAGAGCGGGGATAGAAACGCTGCCTGCGTTGCCCGTTCTCCAGCAGTGACCACGCCAACGAACACCTCGCACCTGGCACGCACAGACCTGTGTCCGTGCACCTCCTGAAAGCTTCCCCTTTCCCCAGCCCAGGCATCTCTCTGCGTCACCGCCCGGCTGCCCCGGGACCTTGTCCTGCCTGTCCCTCGGGGCGGCCTGAGCCAGCCAGCGGGCAGCAGGCAGCCCGTCCCGCTCCGGGCCCACCACGGTCTCTCCCTCCTGCGCGCCAGCCAACGAGCGCGGCTGCCCACGGGAACCTTCAGCCGGAGCTGGAGTCCCGGCAGCGGCTCCTCCCGTGCGGTCGGTGCCCAGGGCAGGGCGAGGCAGCCCGGGGCCGCCGGCCTGGGCTGCGGGACTGGGCAGGAACCGGAGCAGGCACCTGCGAGGCGGCCGGACCGGCGCTGCCCTGCCCTGGGCTCTCCCCTCGGCCGGCGCGCGGAGCGGAGCGGAGCCGAGCCCAGCCGAGCCGAACCGAGCCGAGCCCAGCGGCGCTGCCTCGGCCGACCCCGCTCCCGGCCCCGTTCCCGGCAGCGGCAGCAGCGCTCGGGGCCGCCTTTGGGCCGCCGTGGGCTCAGGCGGCTGCTGGAGGGAACACGCGAGTTCGCGAGGTGGCGTGGGGGCAGCCGAGACCCGCGCAGGCACGCGCGCGTGGGCGTGTGTGTGAGGGAGGGGGTCTCTGCCGGCGTGGCGTGGGGGCGGCCTCGGCGCTGGTGTGTGCGGGTGCCAGCAACTGGGGAGACTGGGAGGGGTCCGCAGGCAGCTGCTGGGCGGGCAGAGGGTCCGAGCCAGCTGCTGGAGGGAGCTGCATTCACGCCCGTGTGTGTGTGTGTGTGTG
>VZSC01004852.1:94151-115569 GCA_013398225.1 Steatornis caripensis
TCTCAGTGGTGCCCAGCGACAGGACAAGGGGCAATGGGCACAAACTGGAGCACAGGCAGTTCCACCTGAACATGAGGAGGAACTTCTTTACTGTGAGGGTGACAGAGCACTGGCACAGGCTGCCCAGAGAGGTTGTGGAGTCTCCTTCTCTGGAGATATTCAAAACCCGCCTGGGTGCATTCCTGTGCAACCTGCTCTAGGCTAACCTGCTTTAGCAGGGGGTTTGGACTAGATGATCTCCAGAGGTCCCTTCCAATCCCTACCATTCTATGATTCTATGATTCATTCTGATCAGCCAGAGAGGGGAACAGGATGAGGCCACTGGTGCTGTTTGTGTTTCTGTGAGTGCTGAGTGTATATGTCACAACCCATGTGGCCAGTCATACGTACATGCCTATATACGTGTGTATATACACGTGTATGTGTGTGCGTGGATGTGTTGACGTCTCCGTGTGTGGCACTGTGTGTGGGGGTGTGCCAGCCAGGAACCCATGCTCAGCCCCACTCCTGGTTGACCCTGGCGTTACGGAGCTGCGGCAGGATGCGGCAGCCTCCAGCAGGCACGTTTTGTTTGCAGTTTACTTCCACGACCCCGATCTTTTCTGTTTGAGTATGTCCCTTGGAGATGCACGTGTGGTCTTAATTTTTAGGTAGGCAGAAAGCATCCCTTTACCAGGATTGAACCCACAGGCGAAAACCCCAGATAAGGAGGTTTGTTCAAATCCCCAGATGGATGGAAAGTACCTACACTGAAGACTAATGCTTTGACTCGTATTTTTGAGTTTTCTCAAAACCCTCATGGACACCAGTGTGTACAATAGCTCTGCCTTGAGTTACTTGGTGAGAGATTGAAGTCTCCTGGGTCGTGGGAGGGGAAAGAGCCACTGTCTGCCCTGTAGCTGGGAAAAGGGTCTTCTGGCAATGTTGCTTTGAGTATTTTTTTATTAGTATTTTTTTCAGATTCAGGCATCTAAACAAACATGCCTTTCATGGTTGGTTTATGCATTCCCATAAGACGATTTAAAGCATCCCTTTATTGCATAAACATAAAAGGAGTCATTGCTCACCAAGCAGAACAATGCATATGAAGAGTACAAGAAACCAAACATGGTTTCAGTATTGTCACCTTCCGTTTGTGCACTCTTTCTGGATTCAGCCTTTGTTTGGAAAAAGGTCTCATGACCTAAACGGCAAAATATTTCCCTTTCCTAATTGCCTTTCCAACTCATTATTTCCTTACAGAGATGCTGCCTGCATCGTTCCTATACTGTGTTTGATCTGGTACCTCAAAGGATGATAAGAAAAGCCATATTCAGCCAGGCCAAATGTCCATACGTTTTGGTGCCCCATCTCTCACACCAGCCAGGAGCAGACGCTCAGATAAATTTAAGGAGCAGGGTCATGTTTCAGCATAGTTGTCTCTCTCTGTCAGCCGACTGTACTGCTCATCTCAGTCAGCAGCTGTCCTAGTTATAAGGAACTGCAATTACGCAGGTCTTAATACAGCATTCATTAATTTTCGTATTTTCTACACTCAGATAAGAAAGAACAAAGGAATGAAAGAAGGTGAGGGAGGAAGGAGGAAGGGAGGGATGAAGGAGAAGAGAGAAAGAGGCAAAAAGAGGGTAAGCCATGTTAGTGACAACAACAAAATTTTGAGACAGGATTAAGCAAGTAAATGGCTGAAAATCCACCTGTAATGCAGTTCTGCTAAGTTTTGTTTCTGCTAAGCCATCAGCCTTTCTCTACTTGAGTTGCAGTAGCACAAAGCCCTCACAGTGTTAACAGTAGCCAGCACCCTTTCCACCTTGATAATATGCTGCGTTAATTCCCCACACCCATCCATTTTCCCTAGCCTCTGCTCCACACACCCTCACTCTTCACCATTGGTGATCCTGTGCTGGTTTTGGCTAGGACAGAGGTAAATTTCCTCATAGCACCGCTTCCACAGAGTCAAGGCAGGTGTTCAGCCATCTCTAGGAAAGCAGGGCTGCATCACATGGGACAAACGCCATCACTCCGAACACCGTCTTCCTTCTTCTCTCCCCAGCCGTATGTGCTGCGCGTGATGCCATACGGTACGGGATATCCCTGGGGTCAGCTGGGGCCAGCTGTCCCGGCTGCGTCCCCTCCCAACTTGTTGTGCACCCCCAGCCCGCTCGCTGGTGGGGTGGGGTGAGGGGCAGAAACGGCCTTGGCTCTGTGTGAGCCCTGCTCAGCAGCAACTAAAACATGACCGTGTTATCAGCACTGTTTCCAGCACAAATCCCAAACACAGCCCTGTACCAGCTGCTGTGAAGAGCTCTATCCCAGCCTAAACCTGCACGGTGGCTTACTGTTACTCAGGGGCTGGGAACGATGCTGGGATGAAGCCTGCTCAAGGGTCACATTTCAGGGTGTGCTCAGTGGCATTGAAACCGGCGAAGAAGACTTTATGTTTGCTTAGTGAGCTTACAGAAGGGCACACTAGTTGTTTAGAAGACAGGGCTGGAGCCGTCCATGTTTGTTCCCACTGTGGGAAGTAGCAGTTTACAGCGTGGGGTTCTGGGTTTCAGATACCTACTAAATCAGGCATATACAGCTTTTTAAGACATTAGCACTCTGGTACACACACTTCGCATCTCCAATGGCAGACTTGTGGACATAGCAAAATGTCAAAGTGCCAGAACGCCTCTATTTGCAGTGCCTCAAAAGAAACTGTAATTTATGCTGAAATCTCATACTGCCAGTGGTGTCTATTATTAAATGATACATGAGGCACTTGCCAACGTGGCTAGTGACTGTGGATGCCTCATTCTGGAGGTGTCTTCTTTCCCAATTTTTTATGCAACTCTACTTACAAAAAACAACTAAGCGTGTCAATCTGCAAACCAATCCCCATTCAGTTTCTTCATGAAGGAACCAATACCTCTGGCCAAGCTTAACACAGAGACAAGCTTCTGTCAAAAGCAGCTGTCATGGGATGCAGGACACATTCTCATGGTGACAAAGCAGCTTCCTCCTGTGCATAGTTGCATTGCCTATTTGCTTCCTTTTTGGAGAGAATCCTAGTCCCACAGACATTCCTGGTAGATGTGAAGGGGAAGAGGAGAAATCTAGCTGACTGTGTCATTCCTGACTGGTACTGGGCCATGGCTCATCTGAATGTAAAGAAGTCCAAAGATGGCCAGAGAGGAGGAAACTACCAAAAGATGAGTCTGTGCATCCCAGAGCACCCCTCTTGCAGACAGGAAGCTGCCAAGACAGTGTCAGGTAAGAATTCATTTAGGTACTTGGAATTCAGTTGTGCCAGGGAACGAGTGTACAAGAGCTGTGACAGGATAATCGTGACAGAACGGCTCCTTCATATGAGCAAGTGTGAAACGCTGATTTTGTTTACATCCCTAGCAAAAGCTGAGCAGCAAGGATAATAGGTTAGAGAGTCTGGCAGGTTATAATTCTGTTTATTTCTGCGTGTGGGGAAGTGATGAGAAAGTACAGTTCCAACTGACTTCACATTCTGAGCTTTTTGTCCACCAGGGCAGGGATCCAGAGATCCCATTGCGGTCAATTCTGTGGGACCCAGTGCCATTTGCATTGAAAATCAAACTTCCCATTGGGCTGGAGGTATGGAGAGGGTCGGGGTAGGATTCATTTACCAAAATGCATGTGTCAAGTGTCTTTTGAGATGTCCTAAGTAACTGAAAGCGACCTTTAGTCACTGATATACACAGATATACACAGGTTTCCTGTAAATACTGTTTCATACCTCACAGACCCACATAGAGGTTTCAGGTATCCTGAGCTGTCTCAAATGGCACTAGGTGTCAGTGTGTAGGCAATGAACCTTCCCTAGACGTCCTGCCTCCAAGACCCTGTCAGTCTAATTTCTAACACCCCACTTCTGCTCCAGAACTAGGAAATCTAATGTTTCGTTCGCTAACAGCCTAACTCTCACCCAGCTGCTCACTCACTGACCTCAGTGGAACAGGAGAGATAATAGGAAGAGTGAGAGCAAGAAAGCCATGGGTTGAGATAAAGTCAAGGAGGTCGCTTACCAATCACTGTTGTGGGCAGAACAGACACCTAGGTGAAAATTACCGTTACTTATTTATTTCCTCTGGTGTTTCCCAGGCTCAACTTCATTTGCTGCCGATACCTCTATCCCTCCTGAGCGGCACAGGAGGAATGGGAGGATTACACCTGGTACATAGCGGTTCCTATCTGCAGCAACTCCTTCCTCCTCACACTTTTCCTCTATTCTGGCATGGGTTGTACTCCAGCTGCAAGAGTATCTGCTCCGCCATGAGGCACTTCATCCTCCCCTTTCTTCTCCAACCTTGGTGTTACCTCTGTTTTTCTCTTTTTTCTTTTTTTTTTTTCTCTTCTCCACTCCCTGCGGGACATTTTCTGCCTTCTCTCAAATATGTTATCATCTCAGAGGTGCCGCCAGCTTTGCTGACAGGCTCAGCTTTGGCAAGCCCATTACTTTGGGTCCATTTTGGAGCTGAATAGAACCAGCTATCACCAACACCAGAGGCCCCTGGCCTCTTCTCACAGAGAACCCCCTGCAGCCCCTCCTGCCAACACCTCACATGTAAATCCAATACGCTGCTTGACCCAACAAACTCAAGTGTTCTCATGAGGGGCGATAATACCCATTTGCTTCTGTAATATATTTCCTTCTCCTCATGCTATGAGGAGCAGGAACCTCCTGTCACATTTGATTATTTCTAAAAATAATATTAGCAGTATCATTGCCATTGGAAAGGACCCCTGAAGATCTCATCTAATCTGTTCTAAGTATTGCTACCTTCAAAATGACACCAGGTAGCTCAGCAGCTTGTCTGGTGAAGGCTTGAAAATCTCTGAAGATGGAGATTACATGTCCCTCCTTAGTCCATTTCAGGGCTGCACCATTCTTGAAGAGAAGGATTTTTTCATTATGTTCTGTTGATATTTCTCCATTTGCAACTTGTGCCTGTTCTCTCTTGGCCTTTCACTGTGCCCCTCTGAGGAGGGCTCGGCTCCGTCTTCTCTGCCACTACACTTCATGGTTTCAAAATCTGCTATTGTATCCTCTCTTCAACACCTCTTCTCTGGGATAAATAAGCCCAGTTCCTGCAGCCTCTTCACAAATGTCTGGGCTCCATTTTTCTGACCATTGTCAACAAATGCTGTTGGGCTCTGTAGAGTTTGTTGGCATCTTGCTTTCCCTGGGTGGCTCAGCATGGATTATAGTATCCAGATGCAGCAACACAGGTGGCAGGTAGAGCGGAACCACCACTTCCCTCAATCAGCTGGCTACCCTCTTATTAGTGAAGCTCACACTGAGGTTCATTACTATAACTGCACATGCTAATTCATGTTCAGCTTCTTGTTCATCAGGATCTCCTGCTTCCTTTCCACAGAGCTGCTCCTTGGGCGGTCAGTCTGCAGCCCACCTTGCTGCATGAGGCTATTCTGTACCAGGAAAAAAGCAGAACTTTACTTTAGCTTTTGCTGAATTTCATGACGTTTCTGACAGTTTCAGCCAGGTAACTGGCAGCTTGTAGGGGTCCCTCTAAATGGCCACGATGCCTCCAGTATTTTAACCATTCACCCATCAATTCGTTTTTCTTTACAAATTAGCTGAAGATGCACTCTGTCCAGTCTACATTCTGTTCATTAACATGCAGGCAGTACTACCTCCAGTATCAGCCCCCAAGGAAAATAGTCTAAGTCACCACCACTAAAAACTTAGAATCATCAGTCACTACGCTTGGAGTTTCATCTTGTTTTCACTCACCTTGCAGTTCACTCATCCAGCCCTTATAACCTGAGTTTTTCATCCATGATACTGTATTGGAAGCCTTATGAAGGGGGGAGGTACATAAGCACAGCTTTCTCTTCAGCCATGGAACTAGCCATTTCATCTTAAGAGGACAGTCAGGTTGCTCAGCCACTATTTGCCCTTGGTCAATCCACGCTGACTCTTTCCAGTCCCCTTCTTGTCCTTCATGTACCTGGAAGTGGCTTCTGGAAGGACTGAACCCATGATTCTCCCATGGACTGAGGTGAGACTGACTACCTTGTAGTCCCCTTGGATCCTCCTTTCCTCCTACCTTCTTGAGTATGGGCATCACATTTGCTTTTTTTACCAGTTGCCAAGAACCTCTCAAAGTACCAGTGCTTTCCAGACATGTTAGAGTAGCCACACAATGATGTTGGCTATATCCTATAGGACCTTCAGAGGCATCACGTGGGGTGTCATGGACTGGTGCGTGTCCAGCATCTCTAAGTCATTCCTACATGGAGCTTCAACTACTGTGAATAGAATAGAATAGAATAGAATAGAATAGAATAGAATAGAATGGAATAGAATAGAATAGAATATTTCAGTTGGAAGGGAGCTACAAAGATAATTTAGTCCAACTGCCTGACCACTTCAGGGCTGACCAAAAGCTAAAGCACGCTATTAAGGGCACTGTCCAAATGCCCCTTAAACACTGACAGGCTTGGCACATTGACCACCTCTCCAGGAAGCCTGTTCCAGTGTTGAACTACCCTCTTGGTAAAGAAATGCTTCCTAATATGAAGTCTGTAGTTTATGTAGCTCTCCGAATCTCACCAGCAGGTTTGGAGACCTGCAAGCAGCTCTTGCCATTAAAGCCCAAGGTACAGGTGGCATGGAGTACCTCAGCCCATTCCATGTCCTAAAAAAAATATTGGAACTCTAACTATATATTGTATCTAATAGTTCTAGTATGATTGTGTTTATTCTGTATTAGAATAATAAAAGTGTCATTGTTATTATACAAATCCACTACTGCACTTTTGTCTTATTGGAATCCCTTTTCCAGTAATGCAATTTCCTTTAGATCAGTCATCTAATTAACCATTCCTTTAACAATTGGCTTGTGTGTTGACAAGTCTTTTCCTAGTTGCTGTAATGAGTAACTTGATTGGAGCCTCCCCCAACCATTGCACATGTCCACCCTGTGCCTGGCAGGACCAAGTCCTGCTCAAAGCTGGGAACTTCCCTACCTTCCCAGTACTCCGTGTTTCTTCCTGAGTCATCAGGGAGACCATGGCCAGCGTGGTGGAGCGTCTTGGTGCACCTGGCAGGAGCTATGGTGGAAACTCTTCCTCCATGCACTTGTCTGGGGTTTTTAGATCACTGATCAACCTATGAGAAGGAGTCAAGATGAAAAATGCTGGAGATGGGAAATGTTGGTGCCATGGGAGGTTGTCTCTGGGAGAAATTGCTCAGATGTCTCCCTCACACTGGGCTTCTTATGTCTTTAGGGAACTTCTAGCTTGTTCATTGCATGTAAAGAGTTCTCTACTTTCAGCTTTACTGATTGAAGTAGAATGTGAGGCAAACGAAAGAAATAACAACAGTTATCTCTGCTTGCTGAGAGCATTGTTTGGGTGGGCAGGTCACAGACATAGTTAGAGAAATGATAGAGCAGAGAGTCACACAAAAGCAGAAATGTCACCCCAAAACTGTGAGTTGTACTGTAGCAACTCAGTGGATGCTTCTCCTCAAGATCTTCACAAGTGAGCTTTTTTCATAGATTGTCTTTCATACACACTTTCCACAGCATGAGCTGATGGAGGCGGAAGAGCCCTGAGACACACACCAGTGATGCACCGCATCAGTGAATCTGACCACAGTGATAAACAATAGGCGACATGTCCCACATACCACGGGAGCTCTGACCTTCGCAGGGCTGTCACACACATTTTCTCCTGCTATGGACCTGGCCCAGCCTGTGCCAGAGTTGTGTGATACAGCAAGAGGTGGAGGTTTGGACAGTCCCTAACTGTATCTTTCCTATGATATTTCTCCTCTACAGACTCTGTCATGAGTCACAAGGATCTCAGGGCAGATTACATCAGTGAAGCCTGAAGCCAAGAAGTCAGCGAGTACAAGTTAGCCTTTTCGGAGTCATTTGTCAACAGGTCCCCTACCTCATTCAGCAATGGACCCACATGCCCCTTAGACTTCCTTTTGCTGCTCACATACTTCTAGAAACCCTTGTTCTTGCCCCTCAACAGCTTAGCTTTGGGTTTCCAAATGCCAGATCCATTTGGTCAATGTCTCTTGCATAGTGCATACCTGCTGCAACCCTCTGCATCCTTTTTTCTTTTTTTTTTTTTTTGGTGTGTGTTTGACGTCTCTCAGGATTTCCCTTCATCCACAGAGGTTTTCTGTCACACCTGTGCAGCTTCCCACATATCCAGTTTTACCACTCACGCTCTGAGGAGGTCCTCATTTAAGTTTTGCAAGCTGTTCTGTGTGCTTTTGCACTTCATGGCAGTTTCCCGTGGAAGAAGAGAGTCTCTTGGAATCACACGTTCAAACCTATATTCTTCCTGTGCCAGAGAGGAAGTGAATTGTTAGTGCTCTGCACAAACACAGACCTGAGTGGAGAATAATCATCATATCCTTCCCTAAATCAAGGTTTCAGCTTCCTTAGAGCTCTACTTCCCGTAAAATGTTGCACCAATCTACCATGTTTTCCACACAAATGTCATCATCATAGTTCAAAGTTGCAAACCAGCCACCAACTATTTTGCTTTTCCATTATCCAGCTTTAGTGATCAAGTTTCTTCTGTGTTTCTTGCTCAACACTGCAAAGAAACTTTCAGAAGAATTGTTCAAACCAGTGTCCATTATTACAAATAGATCACAGTTTTGAGCATTTATGTACACTAATTCAAGGAACATAGGGTGTAAACTTGAGGAATTAGAAATACGTGTGCATTTCCACAGTTATGATCTTGATGGGAACATGAACACATGGTGGGATCACACATAACTGGAGTGTTGCAATTGAAAAACACAGGGTCTTTAGGAAGGACAGGATGGGAAGACAAGGAAGGGGAGTTACCTTTGACGTGAGGGAGCAGCTGGAGTGCATGGAGCTCTGCCTGGTTATGGGTGATGAGCCAACTGAGAGCTTATGGGTTAGGTTTAAAGAGAGGATAGGTAAGGACAACATTGTAGTGGGTATCTGCTATAGGCCACCTGACCAGGAAGAACAAGCGGATGACAGATAGGGGCAGTCTCAGATTTGCAGGCCCTGGTCCTCATGGGGGACTTCGCCTCTCGTGTATCTGTGGAGGAGCAAAACAGCAGGGCATAAGCAATCCAGGAGTTCCTGGGGGGCATCAATAATAACTTTGTGACACAAATGATTGAGATGCCAATGAGGAGAGGTGCTCTGCTGAACTGCATACTCATGAATAAGAAAGGGCTCTTTGGGGATGCAGTCTTGGCTGCAGTAAATATGAGATAGTGGAGCTCAGGACCCTGAGAAGAAGAAGCAGGAAAAAAGGCAATATCACAAACCTGGACTTCAGGAGAGGAGACTTTGGCCTCTTCAGGGGTCTACTCGGAACAGTCCCATGGGAAAAGACCCTGGAGGGAAGAGAGGCCCAAGAAAGCTGGTTAATATTCAGGGATCACTGCCTTCAAGATCAAGAGTGGTCCATCCACATCCAGAAAGTAGAGTCAGACAAATATGCCAGGAGGCTGCACTGATGAGCAGAGAGCTCCTGGCAAAACTCAAACATTAAAAGGGAGTATACCGAAGGTGAGACCAGGGACAGGTAACCGGTAAGGAATGTAAAGACATGATATAGTCAGCAGGATTCACAAAGGCGAAATAATTCTTGACCAACTCAATAACCTTCTACAATGAAAAGACTGGCTTGGCAGATGATGGAAGAGCAGTGGATACTGTCTACCCTGGCTTCAGGAAGGCTTTCAACATCATTGTCTCCTAGAAGATCCTCAGAGAGAAGCTGATGAAGGATGGACTGGATGAGCAGATGCTGAGGTGAATTTAAAACTGCCTGAATGGCTAAGCCCAGAGAGTGGTGATCAGTGACACAAAGCCCAGTTGGAGGACAGTAACTAGTGGTGTCCCTGAGGGGTCAGTACTGCATTCAGTCCTGTTCAGCATCTCCATTAATGATCTGGATGGTGGGGCATAATGTGTTTATAGTCTCCCACTACATTATTGCCACTAAACTGGAGAGAAATATGTTTGATGAATGAACTGTTAGATGAATAAAGAACTAGCTGGATGGCCGTGTCCAAAGAGTTACAGTCAACGGCTCAATGTCCAAGTGGAAACCAATAATGAGTGGTGTCCCTCAAGAGTCTGTACTGGGACAAATACTATTAAATATCTTCATGGATGACATAGATAGTGGGATCAAGTGCACCCTCAGCAGGTTTGAGGCTGACACCAAGCTGAGTGGTGCAGTTGATACACTTGAGGAAAGGGATGCCATGCAGAGGGACCTCGACAGGCTGGAGGAGTGGGCCCGTGCAAACCTCGTGAAGTTCAACAAGGCCAGGTGCAAGGTCCTGCACCCAGATTGGGGCAATCCCCACTATCAGAACAGACTGAGGGATGGATGAATTGAGAGCAGCCCTGCAGGGAAGGACTTGGGGATATTGGTGAGTTAAAAATTGGACATGAGCTAGCAGTATGTGCTTGCAGCCCAGAAAACCAATCATATCCAGGGCTGCATCAAAAGAAGTGTGACCAGCAGTTTGAAGGAGGTGATCTTCCCCCTCTGCTCCACTCTCCCGGGACCCTGCCTGGAGTACTGCATCCGGCTCGGCAGTCCCCAGTGCAAGAAAGACATGGACCTGTTAGAGCGGGTCCAGAGAAGGCCACAGAAATGATCAGAGGGCTGGAACACCTCTTCTGTGAAGACAGGCTGAGAGTGTTGGGGTTCTTAAGCCTGGAGTAGCGAAGGCTATGGGGACACCTTACTGCAGGCTTTCAATATATTAAGGGAGCTTATAATTAAAATGAAGAGAGACATTTTATGAAGGCCTGTAGTGACGGGACAAAGGTTAAGGGTTTTAAACTGATAGAGGGTGGGTTTAGATTGGACATAAGGAAGATATGTTGTACGATGAGGGTGGTGAGACACTGGAACAGTCAACCCAGAGAAGCTGTGGATGCCCCATCCCTGCAAGTGTTCAAGGTCAGGTTGGATGGTGCTTTGAGCAGCAGGATCTATTGAAAGATGTCCTTGCCCATGGTGGAAGGGGGTTAGACTATGGTCTTTAAAGGTCCTTTCCAACCCAAACCATTCTATGATTCTATGATTCTACCATCAGCGTGTTTGCTGATGACACAAAACTGTGAGGAATGGCTGATATGACAGACGGTTATGCTAGCATCCAGAGGGACCTGTCAAGGCTGGAGAAATGGGCTGAGAGGAACCTCATGAAGTTCAACAAGAGGAAGTGCAAAGTCACAGAATCACAGAATGGTAGGGGTTGGAAGGGACCTCAAGAGATCATCTAGTCCAACCCCCCTGCTAAAGCAGGTTAGCCTAGAGCAGGTTGCACAGGAACACATCCAGGCGGGTTTTGAATCTCTCCAGAGAAGGAGACTCCACAACCTCCCTGGGCAGCCTGTGCCAGCGCTCTGTCACCCTCACAGTAAAGAAGTTCCTCCTCATGTTTAGGTGGAACTGCCTGTGCTCCAGTTTGTGCCCATTGTCCCTTGTCCTGTCACTGGGCACCACCAAAAAGAGCCTGGCCCCATCCTCTTGACACCCGCCCTTCAGATATTTATAAGCATAGATGAGATCCCCTCTCAGTCTTCTCCAGGCTGAACAGACTCAGGGCTCTCAGCCTTTCCTCATAAGAGAGTTGTTCTAGCTCCCTATTCATCTTCTTAGCCCTACTGCTGCACTGTCTCCAGTAGTTCCCTGTCTCTCTTGAACTGGGGAGCCCAGTTCAAGACACAGTACTCCAGATGTGGCCTCACCAGGGCAGGGCAGAGTAGAGGGGCAGGATTCCCTCCCTCGACCTGCTGGCCACACTGTTCTTAATGCATCCCAGGATGCCACTGGCCTTCATGGCCACAAGGGCACACTCCACCAGTGTGTGTATGCTGGGGGCTAGAAAGTATCTTTGCAGAAAAGCACCTGGGGGATGCCAGGTTCACCATGAGCCAGCAATGTGCCCTAGCTGCAAAGAAGGCTAATGACATCCTGGGCTGCATAAGGAGGAGTGTTGCCAGCAGGTTGAGGGGGGAGACCCTTCCCCTCTGCCACACCTAGAGTGTGGTGCCCTGTTCTCGGCTCTCCAGTGCAAGAGACATATGGACGTGCTGGAGAGGATGTGGTGAAGGGCCACGAAGATGATGATGGGACTGGAGAATCTCTCCTATGAGGAAAGGATGAGAGAGCTGGGAGTGTTCTATCTGCAGAAGAGATGGCGCTATGATAACCAGTGCCTGCAGGAAGGTTTTAACGGCATACTCCGGGAACGAGTGAAACAGCCGTCAGAATTGCTTCCATCGTGACTGCCCTCTGCGGGCCCATCAGGTTGCTGCAATAAGAGTGGCATCGCAGTGCCCCAGTCCCGGCTGCGTGGTGCCTCTGCTCTCCCACGTCTGCTGCAGGATCTTTGTGATTCACACTTGATGACCTCAAAAATCTACTTGACCGGGGTGCTACAAATGAAGCGACTTCACAAGCAACATCCCAGACATTGTCTTGCACTTTTAAGCAAATCTGTTGCTCAAGGAGGGGAAATAGGGAATCCCTCAAGTTCTATGAAACGCTCACCCTGCATGATGGGAAAAGACTGCATATACAAACTGGAGTCAGCCAGTGGAGGGAGTGTAACACAGACAGAAGTTTTCTGCTACTAGAGATAACAGGTCAGATAATGCAGACAGATAACTAGGGCCTGGCTTGAAGTTTAGCTAACTAAAAAGAACATGAGAAATTACTAGACTGGTGGAGGTCATTGGTTCAACCTCTCACCCAAAATAGCATTAGTTCAGCCCAGGTTGCTCAGTGCCTTGGTCTAGCCAAGTTTTGACTAGCTCCGACGATGGAGATTTCACAGTCACGCTGGGACTTTCCACTGTTTGAACACCCTTGTGTTAAAAGCATTTTGTTTACACCTGATGTGAATTTCTCCTTCTCCAGCTTGTGCTTTTGCCTCTTGCGCTGTCACTGTACACCTCCAAGAATCTGACTTGATCTTACATACCTATAATATATAGGTATATGCCTTATATACCTATATTCCTATACCCTTCTAGTAAGCAGCTGTAGGTAGCAGCAAAATCTCTAGAACCTTCTCTAGGCTTGAATGAAGCCATTTCTCTCAATTTCTCCTAGTACGTCATGTACTCCCAGTCCTAATCACTTTGGACTTGCTCCAGCATGTCCCTGTCCTATATTGGGGAGACCAAAAACCAGATACAATGCTCCAGATGCAGTCTCACAGGGGTCCTGAGACAGACGTCCATATTTTAACTGCAATATTAGGTTAAATTAAAGATTCCACATTTGTTTGGCACATAGTTAATCCCTCTCCTGGTGCTTTCAGCCTTACTGCTCTACTTGAAGACTGAGGTTCAGCCTTCAGCCACTGATGGATATGAAAAGAGTTCTACCTAAACTCAATAGCATGAGCTGTTTACTTCTGCTGTTCCCTTTTTGTTGAAGAACTTCCGAAATTCTGAAAAAGGACTCACCCAGTTCTTTACGTTATTTTTTGTGCATGAAATTTCAAGCATTCATTTTCAAGTTGCTTTAACTATTTTTACTGTATAGAAAAAGCATGTATTTCCAAGTGAGGAGATCAGCCAGAGGTGGCTCTTGAAGACATTGCTCAATATAAATAGCAAGATATATTTTTCTGAGGGAATAGCCTAATACTTATTTAACTGGAGCAGCATTTAAGGATTTAAAAAGATATCTTCTTGCCAGAAACACTGATGGCTATGATACTGATCTTCAGAATAGACTGAAAGCCATGAGCAATTCATATTTCCTACTCTTTTGAGTGTCTCCCTCAAAGAAACCAGAAAATAGTTTGATATTGCATGTTACTTCCTTTTCCTGTCCTGTTGGTTTTGTTTTAACATCTTGGTGTGTGCTCGAATGAGAAGGAACACCACTGGGTAACACTGAATACCTGTTAGTTACAGAGACTGGATAATTGACTGTAGTCAAAGGCATTGTCAGCTTTTTTAATTTTTCTTGGCATCCCAAGCACTGCCTGTGTTCCCCTGGTAGTTCTTGCCCCAACTAGGAACTCATCAGACAAACAATTCCCCCTCTGCCCTTGAGATAATATCCCTTTGACCCATTGTGTAGAAGAACTCTAAATGCATGCCCAGCAGTGATCCAGAAACTTCCAACAATTCTGTTACGCCATCATTGCTCAGTCTGCCCATATACACTCTAATTTTCTGCACTTGCATATGTCTCACTACACAACAATGTCACACACTAGACGAGCTTTCATCTCTCTACTTCCTCTTGTCCCCTGGGGCTGAGCATGAGTATGTGAGAAAGCAATGGGACTGAGAAGAATCCTGGTAACTCCAGATTTTGGCCAAGTATATAAGGTAAGGAGATGTTTCTGTTAACAGATTTTCAAAAGCATAAACTAAACTGCAAACACTGGAAGTCTAGGAATGGAGAAAAGCCAGTGGTTCTTCAGAACTGCAGGGAATTGTACCAACCACAGAATTTCTCCACCCTGATGGCTGGACACAACTGGATGAACTTGACCCACTGGAGTTTCTCACAAAGATACTCTAGAAAAGCAGGAGAGAGAGTCATGCAGCGAGAGCCACCATAGGAAGGAGAAGGATTTTAGGGAGAGATCAAACGAGTGCCAGGAAGGAGGGCAATGCAATAAATCAGCTGGATAAGATAAGTTCCTAGAGAACTGTAAAACTCTTAAGTTTTGTCTGTCTCCTTCAGATAATTCCCTCAAACCGAAAGGGTGAAGTATACCAAACACTTAGAGATATGTGCAAGTCTCCAATACAGGTAGATAGGTCTTAAACCCAGAATTGTCTAGAAGTTTAGTGCAATTAAACTGCTGGAAAGGCTTCTTTAGGCCCTTTTCTGGAAACAATTCAAATAAATATTTCATTGAAAGAAGAATCCGTTCAAAGACTCATTCAAAAATTAAGACACATCAATTTTGATGCAATCAATCAAACCTGTATGCTGCTGAAAAGCCCGATCCAACATTTCAATTCAGAGAGAAGACGACTTCCTTTGTACAGTCGTCCTGAAGGCCTCTTTCACTTCCTTGTTCCTGTAGATCAAGGGATTAAGAACAAGGTTTGCCAAGGCATAGAAAACAGAGATGATCTTGTCATGATTGACAGAATATTTTGAACTAGACTGCAGATATATGAAAGAAACTGTTCCATAGAAGACCATGACAGCTGTCGAGTGGGAGGCACAGATGGAAAAGGCTTTATGCTTGCCCTTGGAAGACTGGATTTTTAGGATGGCAATTATAACATAGGTGTAGGACACAAGAATGATCAAGATTGTAGACATTGCTACCACTGTACTGCAGGTGCAATGAATAATGTCAAAAGGCTGTCGGAGCAGGACAGCTTCAGAACTGGTAGAGCATCACAGAAGAAATGATTGATGATGTTGGAGTGGCAGAAGCACAGGTGGAATACAACTGAAGTCTGAATGATAGCATTTATACAACTCTCAGTGTATGAGCCAAGAACCAGGAGCACACAGAATTGCGTGGACATGATGTTTGTGTAAAGCAGTGGATTACAGATGGCCATGAACCTATCATATGCCTACTCTGCCAGCAGATACAATTTACAGGATACAGCAATGCATACAGGATACAGCAAAGAAAAACTGCATGGTGCACTCAGTGAATGTGATTGCTTTGTTCTCTGCTGTTGAAATCATCATTGCTGTTGATGTGATGACGTTTGGATAAGTCACATCTAAAAAGGCCAGGTTGCTGACGAAAAAATACATCTGAGTCTGGAGGTGGTGGTCAGTCTGCATTAACAGGATCATCCCTCTGTCCCCACCAAGGTCATCAGGAAGAGCCACAGAAACAGCACAAAGAGGATGGCCCGCAGGTTAGGACTAGTGAATCCCTACAGAGTAAATTGAGTCATCATGGTTTGATTTCCATCTGCCTTGAAGCTCAGATGCACTCTCCTCTCCAGATGAGAAAGATCACATCACACTGGAAGAGGAGTAAGAAAAAAATATGGCTATCAATACTTTGGTGTAAGTTTGGCCACCTCTTGAAGGAAGTCTAAATGCCAGGTGATGTTTGTTACCACAGTGTTCCTTCATGACCTTGCGGATCAGAAGTTTTCTCCAGTATATCTACCAGATATACTATCTACTAGAAAGAAGGCAGCAGAAGTACACACTAGCTGAAACTCCTTTTATTGCCAGCAATAAAGGTGCTTCTCAGCTGGGAGCCTGAGAAGGATCCCGTGTTACACTCTTGATTCTTTGTATACAATTTTAAGACTACTCACATACTCGCTTTTACAATTTACATAACCTACTGGCTTTGTCCATGACATCACTTGTTACTGTTTAGTTTTGAGCGATCCTCCTGTGCAAGAAGGCTTAATGCGTATATATTAGCTGAGTTTGCACTATTTTATTGCAATTTTGCTGCCTTCAGATGGCTTGGTCTGGTTTCCTCTAACAGTAGACTCTCTTGTACAGGTGAAGTAATTGTTGGTCAAGTTCTACTGTGCGTGTCTTTGAAGCCATCTTTACTTTGGAGCTTTTTCTTATGTAACAACAGCACGCTAAGGTGCGTTCAGAAAACTGTGGAGTAGAAGAGCAAAAACTTTTTTGATCTTGATTTTCTGTGCAAATACAGACAATGAAAAGTGAGGCCTCATGATCTTTCTGGATTTTCAGGTTTTAAGGAGAAAGTCTCACAATAGTTACTACAGGGATAAATAATCTGAGGTGGTTGCATGTTTTAGGCATGATTTTTTTTTTATTCAGAGATGTTGACTCATCCTTTTGTATTGAAGGAGACTTTACCAAGTGCCAAGTAATTCATCCACCTTCAGGGAACATGAACTGCATTTCGACTATTGTTGGACAAGTTACTTTTACCCTTCCAATGAGGTATTGTTGCAATGGTGATTGCACTAAGCAAAAGAGTAATCATGGGTTTAGAGTCCTGGTGTATGTGCTTGATCAAAGAACCAGTGGGGGAAAGACTGAATGCCTCTAAATCAGAATCATCCCTAAACCCAACCACACTGCAACATCACAGTGCCTAGGCTGGATAAGTGGCCTCCTTGCCTTCCCTGACCCCAGAGGGGACTGAGTCTGATAAAGACAGCTGTACACATCAAGGTTGTCAGTGTGTGTACCAAGCAAGGCTATCTTTCCCCCTCTACAAACCATGTGTTCATGGAGAACCTCGTGCAAAGTCATTTACAGCTAGTCTGATTATGGGTCAGGGTTTCATATGCAGTGAGCAACTCCCTTGCTGCAACCCAGCGGAAGTCATCACTTACTGCAAAATTTTGTCACTCAGTCAGAACGGTCTTGACTAATGCAAGGCCACCTTACTTCCATAGTACTCCTCACCGTCTCACTGATGCTGCTGGTGGAGAACAAGGGGAGGTGCAGAGAGGAGCTACTTTTCCCTTCATTCACAGGTATAAGGGGTTGACCTGATGGCTAAACTTTCCTTTCACCGTAGTCTTCACTATCCCAAACTGGAAGATATTAATTGAAATTATTTCATCCCACTCAAACTTGGAAGATACTAATACAAGTTATTTTTCATGTAATTTTATTTTCATAGAAATGAACTGTGGAGTTCACTGGTGTGTATTCCAGAAAAAATTCACAACTGAAAAAAAAAAGGCTCAGTGATATTTGTGAAGAACCCATGAATGGTTATCAAATGAAAACAATGTAGCATTCTTCTTGGGAACTGTGAGAACTTCCACTGAAGTCCAGGATTAAACCAATATATTTGTAGATATTTTTCCTTATCGCTCATCTCATGGTCACTGTTAGAGGTGGGATATGTAGCTAAAAGCCCTTTGCTGCTATCCAGTGTGGCTGTGTGTTGGTTACAAAGCAAGAGACTGTCATAGTGTTGTGTGCTGGGGGGCGGTCGTAGTGGGAGACCAGAGAGAGAGAGGTGCATGGTGCAGGTCTCCTTCTGGATTTCCATAAGAAATACCTGGCAACTAATGGCTTAATAAAATAGTTGTTTTAATAACACAGAATAAGAAGAGGAATATTGATAGAGAGTAAATCTTACGTCCCTTCAGATGCTGCATACCCTGTGTCTGACGCAGTGCAGCATCAGAGGGGTGCCAGACAGATTTTTCTCAGAGTGCTGTGCAGGTCCTGTTCACGCAGGGAATCTCCTCCTTTTTGGTCACCCAAGCTATTCGGTAATTTACTTAAAAGAAAACAACTCGATTCCTAAAAAATGTTCACATAAGAACTTCTTGCTACACTGTTAGATGAAGGCAAGGCTGTGCAGGTGGCACAATACCCAGCACTGGAGCAGGACCTGCCCACAGGCACCTCTGTTAGAATGAGCTGCTGAGGTCGTCCAGCAGCCAAGGGGTTTGTGCAGCCCAACACAGCCTGAAAGACACCCTGGACGGGCAGCACAGTGCAGCAGAGCGCAGCTCAGGTTAGCTGTAACACGGATCACTGACTCCTCGATGTACAGTAGTCTCCCAATTGGATCAATACATGTTTAAAACATTGTAAAAAGAATTACTGAATTGCCATGTGTTAGTTGAGATGCAGTGAGAGTGTGCCACACAGAGAAATGAGGAAAGTTGTGATTTTACGTAAATAGTTAGCTGAGAGCTAGTAGTTAGCGATTCTACTGATTGTTTCTCTCTTTTAAATAAATGAATAAATTTAAGGTCATATATCAATAACAACTAAACAGGAAGTTAATTTTAAAATAAATTCCATGCATCAGATGCTTTTGCCTATGAGAACAGATGGTGATGAAGGCAGGAAAAGCTTAATTTATCATAGCTTATAATTGGAATAATTGGCTTAGCTGTGCATTTCTGGAACGAGACTTTGATTCTTGTTTAAGATTTTTCTTTAATTTGTTAGTGTGGGTGCTTTGTCTTTGTGTATCTGCCAGTGTTAAGTGTTCCCTGTGGATCTGCTAGTGAGCCAGGACTCCAGAAAATGTGAATGTCTGAGAACAGCTCCCACAAGCAATGTGCCAGAGCTGAAAGCTGGTGCTGGTATTAACTGCCCCCTGGCAACTCATTCATTGACACACCAAGACTGGGGCTATGGGCTGGACTATCAAAGAGACAGAGCGACGTCTTCATGTGTGACAGTGGGCAGGGCGGCAGAGTCTGGCTCCAGAAAATGTGAATGTCTGAGGACAGCTCCCACAGGCAAGGTGCCAGGGCTTAAACCTTGTGCTGGCCTTAACTGCCTTCTGGCAACAATTTCACTGACCCACAAAGACAAGGGCTGTGGGCTCCTCCAGACAACAGAAAATGTGACGTCTTCATGTGTGACAGTGGGACGACTGGCTGAGACCAGCTCAAGAAAATGTGAACATCTGAGGACTGGAGCCATAGGTAAGGTGCCAGGGCTAAAATCTTGTGCTGGCATTATGTACCCCTGTAAACACGTTCACTGACCTACCAAGACTGGGCTACGGGCTTGCTCGCTCCAGAGAAATCCTGCCATATTCACGTGTGATAGTGGGCCAGCAGAACGAGCCTGGCTCCAGAAAATATGAACATCCAGGACTGATCCCACAGGAAAGATGTCAGGGATTAAAGATCCTGTTAGCGCTAAGCGCCTCCTGGCAACCCTTTCACTAACACATCAAGGCTGGGTCTCCAGGCCCACACAGCTTAGAGAAGGCATGACGTCTTCATGTGTCACAGTGGCAGGAGGGAAGAGACCAGCTCCAGAAAATGCGAATGACTGAGGATTGATCCCATAGTAAATGTGCCAGGGCTGAAAGCTTGTGCTGGCCTTAATTGCCCCATGGCAACCCTTTCACTGACCCACCAAGACTAGGGTGATGGGCTTGCACATCCCAGAGAAAGCCTGAGGTCTTCAGGTGTGACATTGGGCAGGATGGATGAAACCAGCTCCAGAAAAAGCGAATGTCTGCGGACTGCTCCCACAGGCAAGGTGCCAGGGCTGAAAGCTTGTTCTGGCCTTAATCGCGTGCTGGCAACCCTTTCACTGACCCACCAATACTGGGGTTACGGGCTCACCCTGCCAAGACAAACCGTGACGTCGTCATATGTGGTGGTGCGCTGGCCGGCCGAGGCCATAACAAGAAAATGCGAATGTCTGAGAACTGCTTCCAGAGGCAAGGTGCCAGGGCTGAAAGCTTGTGTTGGCGTTAATCGCCCCCTCGCAACCCTTTCACTGACCCACAAAAATTGGTTTTACAGGCTCGCGCAGCCTAGGCATGGTTGACTGCAGCCATGGCTCTCCGGCCCTGGGGCGGGCTCTGGCCGTTTCAGGTGCTGCCTTTCTTTGGCTCTCGCTAATTTAGATTCAGTAGCCCTTTTGGAGTTGCAAGGAGGTTTCGGGTCAGGCTGATGTCAGAGGTCCGGAATTCAATAGTTATTCTCCTCTGACATCACCGAGAGGTGGATAATGCCATAGGTCAGGCCTATAACCTTGAAGTAAGGTTGCAACTGGCAGTCTGTACGCCACGCGGGATGCAGCGGTGCTTTGAGAGGGCACACAGAAATTAATGCGAAAACAATGCCCAGTGCGCAGGAAGCGCCCGATCCAGGCAGTGGTGCCGGGGGGCCTTTGCCATAGCTCCCGGTGCCCATGGAGAAGCGCGTTCAGGAAAGTGAACAGATGAATGAGGGGGATTTAGTTACGCGTGCAAGCAAACCAATCCCGGGAGTCGCTCCACAGAGATTAATAAATGAGGCAAGCAAAGAATTGGTCCGCTTCCTTTTAAATCTGTCCACGTGGCAACGGTCACTTGTTGATAAACGTGTGAGCAAAAACTACTGGAAAATAAATAATTTGTTTCACCTATGGTAGGTACTCTATCAAAACGCAGAGAAAATAGAAACGCAACACCTGTTTAAGTTTAAAAGTTTATTTCAGACAATCAGGCAGCTATATCCACACTGCCCAAGCAATAGTACAAAAGCACAAAAGAACATCTGTATGTAAACAAAATCCTGCTCTGTTCCCGCTAACTACAATATAGTTTAAAAGTCTACACTTTAGAAGTTCTATAGTTACAAAAGGTACTACTTGTTATCTACGGACTGAGACACATCTACATTAGGCACCAAAAGGGTGCACGTTCGTGTGGAACTAGCTGAGACTCGTGAGGCGTGGTACGATGTTACGGTGACCTCCTAGAGCAGCAAGGGCCCTTTCTCCTGTGCTTACTCACAGTACGTCAGTCTGTTCGGCAAGGATAAATAGAGGTGACGTGCACGTGTGTTCTGAAAGTGCTATACTGCAGGAGACCCAGCTCCATAACCTTTTAAAAACAGCATGTTAAGAAAATGGTAATACTAACAGTTCATCATTTGTGTTTACAATCATAAAGCATTAAGACATTAATGCTTTTACAATCATAAAGCATTAAGGCTTCCATAACTTA
>VZSC01004853.1:0-11203 GCA_013398225.1 Steatornis caripensis
AGCGTGGGTGCTGATGAATTACCGCAGCGCTCCCTGTCCCATTTCCTGCACTGGTGGGCATGGTATTTACAGGGAAGTGATACTAAGTGGAGCACTGAGCACTAATTTACACACCAGGTGTCTTTTTAATGGACATGACAAAAACACAACAGTCAATACTGGAAAAAAATAAAATCAGAGTGCCTACCATTGACATCTACGCGGAGAGTTCTCAAACTCAATACACACGAGCTATTCGCGGCTGGCACGAGATGCTACAGGGCACCCATCTCTGTGTAGGCAGTTACCTCCAGTCATCTGAGGCCGTCAAAGCAGAAGGGAGGGGAAGGAAGGAGGCGGCCATCTGCACCCACTGAATGAAGTTCTTTAACAAAAATCCCTGAAGGTTTTAACCTAATGGACCTGGAGACAGAAGGCTGAAGTCCTGTCTCACCCCTGCAGAGGTAACCCAGGAGGTAACTGTCATTTAGCCTTCCTCCATATGAGACGCCTGCCCAGACGCTGCTGTACACGGCATCGACCGCACCTCACCTGCAGCCGCCAACAAGCTCATAATAAAAAGAGGAGGTGACTCCCAAGGGACAAGACTTTTTAAAGTAACCCTTAATGCCAGAGATACGGGTCTCCTACCCGGACAGCTGCTTCTCTTCCGTGTTGTACAGATGAGTTCATACTCATTTTGTGTTCATACAGATGAGGTCCTTCAAAGAAGGAAGCAACGCTGGTACTGGAGAATGTCAGGTCTCAGACTCCTTGCTAAGAAACCTCCAGCTTGTGCTACTTTGGTGCATGAAGTTACGTGGCGTAGCTCGAGAAGGAATAACGTAGCAGCAGCTTGTGAAACTGGTTGCACTTTGTTCTAAATTTATGCAAGATACGGTGTATTACCTTGGATACCCGGCCCATGTTTTCATGAGCTGAAGAGGGCCATCGAGGTAGGAACCAGTTTTCAGGCCCAGGATCCCATGGTGCCGACGGGCAGCTCACCAGCACTCATGCGCGGCGTGGCTCCCAGCACCGAGCAGCCTCCCAGTAAAGCTCCTCAGGCAGAGCAGAACGGTTACACCGGGAGCTTCCTAGTCAGAGCAGCAAGAACCGGGGACAAAGATCATCAGCTTGGTGCATGCAAGCAGAGGAGGCGGCTTCAGGCACTGGTCCTCCTCGTAGCAAGTAACCGTACCAATCGCTAGAGAGGTCGTGCAGACACGGACATTCAGCTCATCGTTATGCGCCTCCACAGTGGAGGCTATCTGGTTTATGGGGAAATATTAAAGCCTCTTTAATTCAGGAACAACTAAAGCATCCCCACGTTGCACAGTAAAAATATGGAGTGATGTAGATTTTTTAAGCAGATTTAACTTTAAATAATTTTTCATGGACGCCCAAAGCACCGCATGTGGCTTTCAAACAGTTAGCGCATCCCTATCCGCATAAAGAGCTCTCATTCCATAATCTTCCATAATACTTTAAGATGAAAAGTATCCTGTCCGTCCCGTTCCTCCCTAGTCATTTCACTGTTCGCCCCTCTCTTATTTTCACAGCAAATAAAAAGACTACAATGCACTAAGATTTTTCTTGACAAATAATGTCATTGGATGGCACAAGAACTGAAAACTGTAATAACGCCTTAGGCAACCAAGTGGTTTCAACATAAGCCGAGCGTTTCTGAGGTCAGCTTTTACCTGTGCGGAACAGAGCCTTTATTTTTCAAGTGAGGAAAAGCTGCGCTGAATCAGAAAGCAGCATGAAGAAAATACATTTCAGGTGCAGTTACGGTACCCGCTACCAGCAAACTAACTTTTAATTTCCCCAGACACTTCTGAAATATATTCATCAAACACTGCTAACAGAAATGGCAATTCAGGAGCATTTAAAAAAAAGAAAATAGGGGCTAATCAAGAAGAATACCTGCAGCATTTGGGTACCAATTCTGCCAGCACAAGTTTTCCTAACCATAACCTTGGTTTAACATGCAATCCTCTGCCCATTCACTAACCTCAGCTGTTGTACTCTGCGCTGCGCTCCGAGGATGGGCACAGCCAGACTCACAGCCCCGTACATCCCAACACAAACGAATCACTCCACCATTAGCGACGAACAATTAGAATGCAAAAAACAAGCTACCGTGAGGCTAGGCGCATCTCGCATTTAATCTAAAGCACTTTGGTTAAGTCTTGTGTTTCCAAAAGCAGTTCTTAAGGACCTGCAGACCAGGGTTTTGCAAAATCTAAGATTCTGCAGGGATAATGGAGATTTCCTTAAGACAAAAGAGAAAATAGGTTTTGCAGAATCCAAAAGCATTCAAGCGCAGCGTAACTAACAAAGCTCTTCAGAGACCACCATCTCAGCTAATTAAAACGTACAGACTCCCAAGCCGAGCTAAGCTGTTCACAACTTTTCACATGCATTCACTAAATGGACTCACGGAAAATACAGAAAATGATAGAATAAAGTAAAAACACATGCGATGTCAAGATTTACTTGATTATGTCTGTGCCTGAATGCTTCCAACATACACACACTACTGTGGATCTGTACAAGGTTTCTTGGACATCCAGCACTGGTCAGGGTTTACCTGAGAAGCTGCTTCTCCAGTTAAGCAAAATAGTAAGCATTATGCTTTTTCATATTTTAAATACAATCAGAAGCGATCGTATCTACATCTTCTGATGCGTTCATCCATATTTTAAGAGCATATTGCTGAGAGAAAGTATTTTGCAAGGCCAGCTTTTTCATCAGTCATCTTCCCTTTAATGTAACACCGCCTTTCTTCCATTTCATACCACGTACTATTAACCGTCACCGCACACCAATCACAACCAACTGCGCTCTTGAAGGGGAAACCCAACTGGAAATCCCCAACAGGATCTCTGGACCTTGAATTCTGATTCATTTAATCAAACTTGCTACAGCCTGAAGTACTTGGCCTTGCCTACAGGAAAGGGCTTTTTCTTTTTGTTGGTCAAATGGACACTTACATTTGAGTTTAAGAACTTTTGGTACAAGTTGAGATGCTTCTTAAAAGCATCAAGGAGAACGGATACAAGGCTTTTCATAAAAATAAGAAACAAAAAAACTTTTGCTAGGACAAATGAGGATCCGTGCACAGATAAAGAACACAGAAGGCTGTTTTCCAAGCAAAAGCGGTTACTCGCCGAGGCGGGTAAAATGTTAATACGAATAGGAGTTGCGTCCTCCAGCGAGCCTGCTGTGCTGCTCACCACCTCGCAAGAACAGAGCGCCCTACAGCAGCGGGGAAAACCGCGTCACGTCGCTACTGTAAGGACCATCTTTGCCACAGGTCGGCTTAGCTGGTGCACTTGAAGTGAGGACAACAGGTATGAAATCTGACTGATACAAAAGCAAAAGCCCAAGGCAATCCACGCACGACCCTACTGACAGGAGGGAGCCTCCTTCCACTCTTTCACTAGAAAATAAATTCCCTGTTATGGCACAGAAAACAGCCCTGAAAAAGAAAAACACTTTAGGACCTATCTTCCTCAGTGAAGGGATTGGGGTAGTCAAGCTTTGATTTACTGCTGCTTCCAAGGGGAAAAAGAACCCCACCTGAGGAAAGCCCCCTCCCACTCAAAAACAACCCACGGGGCTCCCTCCTCTTAGGTTTCCGTAACCGAAAAGCCAGCGAATGGAGGAAAAGAGTCCGCGTGGCTCTTTGGGCTGTCCAGGGAGGCAGACTCTCTCGAATGGAAAAACACGAGCACTCTTTAGGACCCTCTGACCAGCAACGGCAATTTGAGATGTGCTAAGACATGGAAACACACACAGTCAGGCCATTTACTGCACGACAGGCGCAGAAACAGGGCTGTCGGCCAAGAGGAAAAAGAAACATTAAGGCTACAGAACAGAGCTCAAGCAAAAAAAGTTAACATTTCACCATGCAGCTCCTATTAAATATTACTGCAAAGCACTGATTTTTGTTATGGATACCCTCCGACTTCCGTTTTGATTGTTTTAACTTCAGGTTACTTTACCTGGTGTTCACCTGATCTGCCACATTTTAAGGAATCACTGAAATACTGAACGATCAGCTTTTGTGTGTTTTTACTGCTATCGGCTCTATCATACTCTTGCTGCAGAAGGAGAAGGACTCTCATATTCATAAAAGTTAAAAATAAAAATGATAATCACATCTTTTCCTTCAGTGGCATTAATCCCCTTGGCTGCGGACGTCATGGGAAGAGCACGTGACTCCAGAACAGAGTTTCTGGTTCATGACGTCTTTCAAGAGGGTCAAAACCGGTTCACGCACTCAGCAAACAGCCCTGTTATTCAGTCCTTACGTGTGTCTGTCTCTGACCCCAGACAACTCACGCAAGAGCCGAGGTCTCACCTGGGGCTTCAGCACAGACTGGAGGACATCTCCTCCGCTGCTTCAAGCCAGCCCTCGAAGCACAGTGACCGACAGCACAGCCCCAACCTTATGGCCACATCTTCTCTACAACCTCCTGGAGACATGGCAGGAGGAACAAGGCGCTTCTGAACTTCCCAAAACTGTCACAGCAAGAACCACGAGAAACAAGGTCTGAAAGACAAGCTGAGCAAGCAGCTACATTTGTTCTGTTTAAATTTCAGCTATCGTCATCCTTTCTCCTTCACCGTGACCCAAGTGACACTGGCTGGGTTGAACACCACCGGGCAAGCCACTGTCCCCATACCGGAGTAGAGCATACCCGGGTCAGCATTCATATCCTACCTTAAGGAACGCTGCCTGCATTTGAAGCCCGATGATCTTCAACACTGCTCAGCCTCTAAGGGTGAAGGATGTACGCGGATTTGGGTGCGACCACATGGAGCGTTGCAATGCCTTGTTGCCTGAATTAAGAGATTCGGCTCTGAGCCTGGTGCTTACAGGCTTTGCACGGTGAATAATGAGGCAGGCACTAACGACATCTCTGCTCAGCCACGCCAGCAAACACAGAAGAGCTCAGAAGAGCTGTCTGCTTGAGATGCTGCCTTCCCTTCGTGTTTTTGGGGACCTCCCCAATCGCTGAATTAACTGGCTCACGACAGCCTGCGACAGCTTCCGGGACTCGCGTGCTTCAATAACTCCTTTGAGCAGGGACTTCTGACTTGCTGGGAGGGGATGATGGTGGAGCATAAGAAATGAGCATTTATGACATCTGGGAAGAGAGAAATTTGGGGTTCTCACCCCCCAAAAAAGCTTTTGAAATCCAATAGCTACTTAGTAAAAAGGAGCAAACAGCAGTTGCCAGGTTTTCTTCAAGCACCTGAAATTTTGCCCCTCTACCTGCACAGATTTTGGCACGGGGCCGTGCCAAACCATCTCTATCCCTACAGAAGGAACCTCCATGTACCTACTTCCAAGCAGGTTCAAATGTTCAAAGGGAAAAAAAATGTAAACAGACCTCAAGCGGACAGACACCTGAAACAGAAGAGGCTGCAAGAAAAGCAGCACCATGAGCATTAGGATGAGGATGTGAAAAACCCAAGTGAGTTCGTATTTATTTCCCAGCGGAAGAGCTGGGAAACACTGAGGCGGGAGGGGAAAGCAAGAAAGAGGATGCAGGGACCTAAAAAAGGAGAGTTGATCAAATTCTTTCAAACGTTTGAAAACCCACGGGGGCTACCCCAGCAGCTGGGTGCGAATCCGGCCGCTCTTAGTTCAAGCCCCCCCGATAAAACAAAGGCAGCAGCTCACGTTGTTGTCTGACTCATCTCCCGCATTCTGTACTCGAGCCATGTCAAGGAAACAGAAAAGCTTTCTCCCGTATCAGCCCAAATAGGAAGGCGACTATTGACCCAGCTTTAGCAGCTGCAGGCATTTTTTTATCACCACATAAGTCAAACGCTCACATTTAATACGCTGGATTCTTCTGCTCGGGAGGAGCTCCACGGGTGCTTTTGCCAGTTCAGCTCAGCGAGTATTAACACGCATGCAACTGGATTTTAGGGTTTTGGAAGAGGAAAGGTTTAAGGGACTAAAACGGGGATTGTCCCTTCCCTTGCCCGATGGAACTGTCCCTGGTATGGTTTAGAGGGTCAAGACATCACACAAGTTTGGTCGAGACCCCTCCTAACTCAACATCAATCCCCCTCCAGCCATCCCAGAGCTGCTTCCCACCTCCGCACTCCGACAATGCTCCCAATAATTAATCAGCTGATTGGAGACTCCCGGCCGACGGTTATGCAGAATAAAATCTCCCTTTAATCGAAACTAACCAAAACAGAGTCCGAGCACCGGCGTTTTAAGTCCGGAAGCGCAGCGACGTCTGTCTGAGCACAACACATGCCTGTGGAAACCGCCGCAAATATGCGGCACTCAGACATCAAAGACAGGAAAAGAAGAGCAGTAAAAAGGGCGTCCAAGGTCAAAACATACGCCAGGGCTTTTAAACCCAAGACTTTTATTACAACAAACCTTCCAGAAGAAGGTGGTAGATTTGACCCCCCAAAAAAAGAAAGAAAACCAAGCTGAGCAACTCAGCAAACGTGCATTTCAGCGGCCGTAATGAAGCCATCGGGTGGATTTTTTGCAACAAGTGATTCTGAAGCACGCCGTGGTTTCCACAGCTTCAGCGGCAGAGGGGGGATTCGCATTAGGTCGAGAGCATACCTCACTTCAATTAGACTAAGCGTGCAAAAATCCAACAAATTGGGTCCAAGAGTCCCAAGGTCCCAAACCCTCTGCCACCAAAGGGAGTGCCGGCGGGGCAGCTACACGATTTCACACACAGACGACGCGAAGAAAACAACTTATTTTTGCTTTGTTGGGAAAGTTTGGGCATGAATTTTAAAAAGGAATAAAAAGGACAATTTGAGTGTTGTGTCACGGACACATTCCATATTTTTTAAGCAAAGCAAAGCCCCTAGGCCTTCAAATTCATTTCCCCTTTGATCCGCAAGAGCCTACATTTATTAGCCTTCTAGACACGCGGCAAGGCTCATCTCTTTGTACAGGAAATTGGAAGGAATTCAGACAAGGCTTTATTTAAAGTTCAGACTCCCTCTATTGGGCTACACTGCCACACAGTGATTTTACCCCAGGCATTTACTTACAAAGCTCAAAGAGCCCCCAACAACTAGAACCAGATCCTCTGACAAGAATAACAGAATTAAGACAACACTTAGCAAGGCGCGAGGAGCGTTTGCATTGCATGGCTGACCAGCTGCGAGGTTATCCCCGGCTGAAGTAAACCCTTCTGAGTAATTAATAAAATATTAGAAATTTAGTTTTGGGGGTTTTTTAAGTCAGAAGCCTTTAAACACGACGTTAAATTTGAGATGCCAGAGAGCTTCCTCCCTCCGAGAGCAACAACACGAACCAGATCCATGTTCTATTAAGTGGGTCCAAGTATTTCAAAATCTGTTTTATCCCATTTAATGGGGTGATGCCAAGACGCAGGAAGCGAGAGGAGCAGCACTGATTCCTATTTTGCACGTGTAGGTACACACTGATTCAGAAAACACTATGAAAAAAGTCACAGTAAAGCATCATTGAAAACTACACACTCAAAACAATCAGGTATACTTGGATCTTAAAGCCTTCAAGTCCTTAAAAAAAACCCAAAGCGTACGCACACGTGGGTACTTTCTCATAGGGAAAGTTAGGCAATCGCTCCTTCCCAATGGCTGGTGGGGGCTACTTTTTCCAGCTCAAAACTGTGCGCTCAGCATCCATCTACTAAAAAGTTTAAGTCATTCTCCATTAGGGGAAAAAATAAGTCGTGCTCTCATGACAAGTATTTCTTCCGCCGCTTGCTGAAGCCCCTCCGTGGGTCCGAATGCCGTTTTTCTCCCCACTCGTCACATATTCACTACAGAGCATTATGTTATTCTCCGAACGGTGCAGAAATACAGCCTCACTTATTTCTCTGAACCCCACAATTCACGCTCCAGTCGAGGAAATGCCAGCCAAAGACGACGCAGCTTTACGTGCTATTAAAAATTGATTTAGAGCAGTGAAAAAACAACTATTTCTGGGAAAAAAAAGGTGCCCTGAGGTGCTTCAAAGCCTCGGGCAGTCTTTGTGGTCACCTCTCGATTGCGACTATTGCTGACACTATCTCATCTGCACAATCAAATCCATTGCTGTCCCGTCCCCTCAGTTTGTTTCACCCAACAGTACATTTGATTTGGGGGCTCATTCCCCCAAAACGACTGTCTGCGCTTCACGATCAGAAACAATCGTTCTACCTCAATCCTCACTCCTGGCAGCATTTACATTTATTTTTGCACACTTGCTATGCACCAGCGCTCTCCATCAGCTGCTTCCTAACATTTTCTTTCCAGGAATTAATTCTCATACTGATGTTTCATAATGATTAGAGAGCACCTGCCGGTAGCTCTCTCATTTACTAACACGGAATTGCAAAAGCAGCTCTCCTTTCGGTCGTCTCTACCTGTTGGTAGGAGGCAACCCCCTCGCGCATCCACTCGCGAAATCCGGTCAGGTTAGGATGCTGCTGAATGAATTTACAACTGTTGAACAAAACTCTTCGGCTCCATACTGCCACTTAGCAGAAACAGCTGTTTTAATAAGAGCTTACATGTTTAGCTGGCTAATGCCATAACAAAATTAAACAGGACAACATGGAGACTAATCCAACTGGGACAGGGGAAAGCCACTTAGTATTCCCAAGCACTGGAACAAGTCACTTAGTCTCCGCGTGCACGCAGTCTGCACAGGCGTTAATGCTCCACAACCACGTTCTGCTCACGCAAGGATTTGCCAGGATCTGTTTACACGATCCTCTTTTCCCCGCTAAAGGCATGAAAGAAAATACTCTGCGGACAACGTAAGGGGCGAGGCGTTCTCTCCCCAGCTTTTTGCAACTTTTCCTGCGAACTGAGCAAACAAAATGAATTCAGAAATATCAGCGCTGCTCCCGAAATGTATTAACAATGAGAGTGAGGGCTGCTGAGAGAGAAAGGGGGGACTGAAAGTATTAACAAAAGCCCACAGCACACTGGCTGTGGCTAAAGCTAGAGCCTGAAAGACTTCTTTGTCTGTCTGGTCAATGCAAGCCTATTCAACGGCCCGATATATAGCAGAAAGAAAGTGAGGGTGGGAGGAAGAAGAGTCCTGTCTCTTTAGGGGACGTCTCCTCAGCTGCCAAGCTGCGAGGCAGAGAGAGGGGGCTCTCGCATGAACACAGAGCCGCTTTCCAAGCGGCCCGCGACCCAGGCATTGTCTATTAACAAACGCCAACTGAAAGGACATGCTCTGCTCATGCCCAACCTTCCTCGACCAAGGGGACACACGTTCCAGGAACTGGACATCTAGTTCCCGAAGAGCCTCCAAGGGCAATATAAATAGTAAGCTATAGAAAATAAACCCCCCGTTTCTGAAAGTCTGCTTGCTGTTCTGCAATCCCTTCCTCCCAACAATGTGCTATTGTTCCGCTCCTGGTACTGAGGAAATGTTTGTGTTCTTTCTCCGGGTCCTTTACATACAGAGACCTGCTCCTCATTTCCAGATAATTACCCAACACGCTACAAAGCATGCAAGCTTTTTACAGCTCAAGAGAAAATAAATTTAAGATGGATTTCACTCAAAAAAACCCCAATAACCCCTTCCTCGTTTTCTTAGTGTTACCATAAAAACTCAGCAGAACTCAATAGCTAACCAAAATACCTAGAAGATGTCAAAGAAGGAGGGTCCCAGTTGATACTGGTGTGCCATTTAATGCAGATGCACAGGACCGGCAATTTGAAAGGCAAAGCAATGAAGGCGAGCACTATTTCGAAGCGACTGACACTTGCCGGGGAATATTTCTTCTCCCAGATGTTGAAACAGGGGAACACACAGCTCCTCGCCTCAGCCACGCAGCCCCAGGAGTGCATTCTCACATGTCCACGAGGCTGGACCCTCTGCGGGGTTTAAGCCGCGGCCATTGCGTACCTTCCTGTGAACTGCACGTCCCAAGGAACAAAAGTATTCTGCTGTAAAAACCAAAAGCGGGAAATGCATCTGTGTCTAGGCTTGCTCCTCTTCTCTCCCAAACCAGGCACTCGTTGCATGCTGGAGCCGACGGCCAAGGAGCAATGTTTGAACTCTCCCTGCTCCTGAAGTCTTGCCCACTGCAGAGCCAAGATTTTGATGCTGGCAGGACCACTGCAAAGAGCCTCACACACAACCATACAAAGGCAACGCTTAAGTGAGAAAAAACAACAAAATGCCTATTTCCACCCCTTTCGCATTTATCCTTCTAACCATAGGATGCAACGGGACAGCACGGCAATTGCCAAATGAAAGCGCTATAGAAGAAGGAGCTCTCACACGCAGGATGCACGCATCCTTGCTCCACGGAATGCTGGGCACGCATGTTCCGTTTCCCTACAGCAGCCTTACTTCAGAGAACCACACGGAAGCCAAAGTTGGTCAAATCCCATCTTTTTGCCCCACCAAACAAGCTAACCCATGCTGCTGCATTTAAGCACTTCGCTTTTAGGGACTCCGCATCTATTTTTGGAATTGGCCGAGGGGCAAGAAATTGCTTTCTAAAAAGCAGCAACCTAATTTATTTGCCTTAAAAACAAGGGCTTCTTAAGTGCAATCACAGCAATAACTCCTGCAAGAACAGTCCGTAAAGAGAAAAACGTTTTCCTCCCCATGTCGTAGCTGAACTAAAAGGGAGTAAAACTCTGCCATAACCACAGTTTTAATTAAATTTGATTGATAGCTCATTACATAAGTCTGCACAAAGCCACAGTTCGCACAGGATGCTATCTGCTTTCAGGTTTCTCAATACAGAAAGGACTCCCGTTCTTAACTGTTAAGACAAAGATCTTTTAAAAAAGTGCTGATCTGTTGCTTCATAGGGAAATGGTGGAAAGCCTCATCAAAAATAGCCAGTCCTGCAAAAAGTCACTGTTCTTCACGCATCCCGCGTGCCTCCAGAGGGAGAATCCACTCGAACGGAGTGAGCACGCGCCTGCTGCATCCGGAGCCGTATCCAAACGTACACCTCGCAGCACAAAGAGGCATCTGAAACACACACACACACGCTCCTGTCGCCCTCCCCTCCTCGACCACAGCAACATTTTTTGCCGCCTTTGTTTCTTTGCAGGTAGGGAATGGCGATGTCAAGCAAGCGGCTCGTAAAGCGGGGAAGAGGAACTTAAAAAACAAAACCCTCTTGTGCTGCAAACAGCAGAGTATCTGTGGCCGCTGCAGAAGTGGGATTTTACAGCACGCTCTTGTATCACCTCTTTTTTTCTC
>VZSC01004853.1:11285-27412 GCA_013398225.1 Steatornis caripensis
CCCTTTTTTTTTTAATGTCAGGGTGCTACATGGCTTTCGGGTCCAACTGTCCGACTACCGAAACACCCTCAAAGGAGGTGAGAAAGAACAAAAAAGCAGAAAGAGCAACAAAAGAAAGTGACCCAGCATAAATTCAGGTAATTCTTCATGCGCTTGAACCTCTAGGGAAGGCAGCAGCTGCTACAATATGCAGGCTTGAAACCAAAGTCTAAAGAAATGTGCAAACACAGAAGAAACAAAGAAACACAGTCCATAAAACACCATCTTTGATTGGCAATGACTCGGGCTTCAGTTTGCAGCTCTGGCTCTGTAAGCAGAGATGGTATATTGATAGGAAATTCTCCTTCACCTTCCTAACTATAAGTTAATGGTGATGATTAGCAACAAAACGCAGCATGCATCAAGCAGCAACTTAAATAAAAGCTGTTTACTCCAAAGCTTTCATGTTACCACCACAGACAGCAGAACGGCAATAATGT
This sequence comes from Steatornis caripensis, assembly GCA_013398225.1. Taxonomy (NCBI): domain Eukaryota; kingdom Metazoa; phylum Chordata; class Aves; order Caprimulgiformes; family Steatornithidae; genus Steatornis; species Steatornis caripensis. The sequence goes on from VZSC01004853.1 coordinate 11,765, forward strand.
CTGCATGAAAGTACGCTCTGTTTTCAGGTAAATCAAGACGTAAATATTTGTTCTACCCAATTCTGCTTTGTACAGTCCAGAAGGACTGATCAAAGATAATGCGTGTTTTGAGATGAAATTATGAAATGCCAGCATTCAGAAATCAAACAATCTATAATAAAAGTTACTCAATACAACAACTAAGGGGGAAAAAAAAAGCTGACGTTCTCACGCAGGCTATTACAAGCTACACAAGAACTACGCGATGCTGCTTATACCTGAATATTCATGTGGGAAAAAAAATTAAGACCTAAGAAAAGCCAGACAAATAACCTCATTAAGTTTATTACGGCCAGTAAAGGAGCTCTAAGCATAGCTGCCACAGACCAGGTAGATTTAAGTCGCAACTCTTTGCCGCTTTCAGTATGAACACTGCGGCTTGGACACCCCAGCATATAAACAAGCTTTAAGGGACGAGCAATATTACCGAAAGACGCGTCAACGAGCCTCTTCAAAGTACTGTCGGTAAAGGTTTCCTGTTTTTTATGTTCCTTGTCTTTACTGAGCTGTAAACTGCAAAGGGGACTACATATGCTTTCGGTACAGAGATTGTAATCAGTTCACTGGTCTCAACTCAATCACGTTTCACAGCTGCCTGAGTCGGCTCCGAGATTGAGATGCTCTTAAAATATTGCCCTGTCCCATAAAAAGCCCACAGAAGCCTCCCAAACTCTTTTCCCGTGGACAAGGGAAATGAGAGACTGCCCTCTCTGATTCTACCTACTTGTCTAAAGTTTAAAACACATGATGTTGGAGGTCTCTCATGGTCAACTTCACAGCGGCGACCGCTCCTACGCTGTGGTTACGCCGACGTAAGAAGCCAGAAACCAAAACCTACGAGTGGACATCCTGGATGCAGCAAACACAAGCCCTGCCTGGGAATAACGCACAAAAAAGTCACAATTCCAGCTTACGGTTAAATAACTCCTTGCTTCAAGGCACCAGGAGATGAACTCCACGCAAGCTTTGGCCTTTTTCTACCGACATCGACGCCAAAGGTTTCCAAGGGGAAGCCGACATTATTACTAGACACAACCAAAATGACAATATTGTGGAGTGCTTGTCAGGCATGTGTACGGCTGGTTTTTATTTTCTGGGCACTTTTCAGTCCCTGGAAAGACTATTTTATTGCAGTTTCCCTGTTCTTAGGGGAATTTAGGAACCCGGGCGCTCTGATTCTCTCTGCAGAGTCAGGGCATGCCAACAAACTAAGGAAGCTGCTTTAAAACAATCCAGATTCACCCACCTCCCATGCAAGTGATCCTGCTTTCCTCCACGCGATCCCTCTGCAATCGAGCTTCTCTTGAACAGCAGCGAATGGCAAACAGCCCGGGCTGCTTCCACAGAACCCTCCTGGTCCGTAGCTATCGTTTAGGTTTTAATCCAGATAAAACTTACTATTTTCCCGAGATGAAGATAGAAAGCTACTGCAAAGAAACAGTTTTGTTCTCACCTTTACGCCGGGGAAAACCCACAGCCAAACGTCAGCTACAGCTCACGAGACGGCGAAGGATGGCTTTCCAGCACTCTGCAGCGAGAGCTAAGGTCCCGGTTTTCACAAATAGAGCTCCCCCTGAGGCACTCGTCTGAAGCTAGCACGTGTAAAAAGCTCAGGACCTCGCAACTCATGCTGTGATACCAGTGTAGAAGAGGGCAGCGCCTAAGCGCAATGCTGATCCTCAGTGAGCCCTCGTGAGATTTTCGCCAGCAAGCTTCCCGTGCTCCGAGGGCAGCAGCAAGTCTCAGGACTTGCAACACCCCACCATCAGACCTTCAAGCACAAAAGACTTTCTGACACCGCAACAGCTAAAGCACCTGCTTAGGCACATCTTATCCGCAGCCTGAAGGTACTGCATACCCGTGCCTTGCTCGAGACATCCAAGAGCTAAAAGGCGATTAAATGTTTAGTGCCTCACCAAACGTTTCCTGAATACAGAAGGAGCTGGAGTCCCACCATCAATACCACCAGGACGTTTCTCCTTAGATATTCGAGCTGCATTTTGCGTAACAGCCCCCAGTACAGCCCTGGAATTGGTTTGCTCCGAATTGCCAAGTTTTGGCACAACGCATTTAATCCAGGATGCATTAACGGGATGAAGCAGCAAGTATAAAACTGGAGAAGAGCCACTCTGCCAAACGCCATTTTGATCCGTCTGCCTTCAGAGCAATGGTACAGACAACCTGGGGAGTGGCACATACCGATCCCGATCTAAAAACAACTGGATTACAGGAGTGACAGTCAATTCTAACTCCGTTATTCGCATCTTGATTAAATCTAATGTCGAGTATATTTCTTAATCAACCCGCCTCAAGCGACTACCCAAAGGCTAATCTCTCAAAGCCTTTTTCCACGGTAGAGAAGATTCTTCTATAGCCTTAACACACCAAGGAGCAGGTAGAACACGAAAATTATTATCCACAAAGCTTGCTCTTTTCAAAAATATTTGGCAAAGCACTGGACTTTTTTTGTGCGTGTGTGTGTGTGTGTGTGTCTGTTTCATATAAACATGATGTAAAACAAAGTTAAAACAAAGTCTCAAAGTGCCCTTCCGCATCTAAAAATGCTCAGAGGGAAGAAAGCATCTTGAATAAGGCATTTCTCAGCATGGTGCAGGAAGAAAAAGTCCTTTGGATACTGTTGACCGCATTTATTTTTGCAATTAAATACAACAGAAGGGGAAAAAAAAAATCCATTACCTGAAAGAGAGAGATATCTTAACACCGCTTTCTTCGACTAAGTTCTTCTGGACGGGCCTCTGGCTACCAATAAGTGTTAAAAAAAAAACTTACGCAAGGAACAGTTCAGCAGGGAAATGGTATGCTAGCTCCCAAGAATCCCGCAAGCACGGACATTAGAGGCAACTCTGCACGCTGCAAACGTCCCTCCGGAGAGAACGAATGCAAAGACACTGCCAAAAAACCGCTCCAGCTGCTGTTTGCTGAAGACATTTCTGCCCCAGCTGATAACCAGCACCACGGTCACAGCCAACAACACCCCGCCCCGGGGTTTGTCAGTTTAAAAAGCATCTGATTCCTCCCTAACCTGCTTCAGTAAAGCAATACTGGTTTAAAACATTTAAAGATGGAATGGAACGGAAGGGCTGGGAGAAGAGGAGATGGGCTGGGAAAATTGCCCAGGTCACTTTATTCAGCGAGGCCATCGAGCAAACTAATTGCAGCCATCACCAGGGAAGACGGAAGATGTTCATCCCAGATGGGCAGCAGCCCTGAGGTGGTCGGAAGCATCACTCCCAGCAAACGCGGAGGAGTCTTCAGAATGAAGAAACTACGTCATTCAAGAAAGTAAGATGGAAGCAGGGGAAAAAAGCAGGACTCTTTAATAGGAGATAAGCATTCAAAGAGAAACATCACAACTGCCAAAGTCCCAAGCAGTGTCCAAGGGGAAACACAGGGAAATCTGACGTGAGCCAACGTCAGAGCCAGAACTTGTGCCGATCGCCGTGTCTTTTTTATTGCATTTTGATTTTGAAGGGGAAAAAAAAATAGTAGTAGCCTTACACTGAATGGCTGCTATATGAGACTAAGACTAAGCAAATGTCTTGGTAAATGCTGTAAAAATATACAGAGCAAGGCTGCAAGCAAGTCGGCTTGACGGAGATCACGCAGGAGCAATCGGGAGGAGACAGCCACAGGGGAACGAGGTTTTCATCGCCTGTTTGGCCCAGTGACACATACCAGCCCACTCCTTTCTGGGGTTACTTTAGTTTTGGAACAGACCAAAAGCTAATAGGTACTTCGAGTGCCCTCCAGACTTTTGGTTGCATCAGATGCCTATGCGTATCTAGAAAAAAAATATTATTTTTAATAAAATGTCACAGACAAGACAGCAGGGCTGCTGTCATACCCATCTTCTATCTTTCACATTCTGCAACGCAATTGCTGATACGATGTTTGCTCTAAAATATTTCTGTATTTCGATCACTGAGCTTAAAACAATTCACAGCACAATACCCAAACCACCCAGTATCTCACACAAACCGAATCACACTTCAAAGAAAACAAATATCCCCAAATTTAGCATACTTCTGCCCCCCGATTAGCAGCGGAAACAGCCGTTTCTGGCCCGATACCAGCTGCGCGCACGCTCGCAGAGAGGCTCTGACCTGCTCAGCTGCTGTTCGCCTGCTCCTTTGGGGTAACCTGATAAACACGCTTCGGGGTCTGGGTGGTGAAGCGCGGAGCCGCTGTCAGCGTGCCTGGGGAGGACAGCTTACACCGGGCAACACACTGAGCTCGCAGAGTCAGTCCCCTGTTCCCAAACGCCTCACCAGCAAGCGAAGATTGGGATTGTTTGCTTTGTGGGTTTGGGTTTTTTCCCTTCAGAACAGTTACTTAAGACACACACAGTTATTTCTACACCGAATTTATCTTGCGAACACATAACCAGTCAAGAACAAGAAAAGTTCAAATCGAGAAAGCGGAGCGGGCCAGATGACATAATTAAGGAGACACACGGAGGAAGGCAGACCAGGAGGAAACCTATGTCATTGCAGAGAAGGGTTACCAAGCTTTTACTCAGCCTTTATTCAGCTTACAGCCTGGAACAAACTGCCGCGTGGGTATTATAGCCCACGTTCCCTCATACTGAATACATAAAGTAAGACCTTACGTCTCCGGCTTCCCTTTAGCACCAGCAAAGATCTGCATCTGGGGGCATGTTGTGACAAGACAGGGGAAAAGAAGTTCCCAATACAGGCAGAAGTACGGCAGCGCTCGTTCGTGGCAAGTTTCACCCTAGAGTCCAAATTTCTGCAACGTACTAAAAACCAGCATGCTTATTTTGATCTTCCTATGCACGCCATTAACACAGAACTCCCCCAGCCCGCTTCCCTCAATCTTTGTTTGTATCCTAAAACACAAATAAGCTACTATAGCTTACAAGGCCACAGCCCATGCATGCCTCCTCTCTACAGGGACAGCCGCTGCTTGCGCCCCTGGGGGTTCAGGACCCTACAGCAGTAACCATTTATTTCCAAGCCAGGCTTTCTATCTGTATGATAAGCGTGAATATCAAACAGCCTAGTAGTTTACCATCTCATTCACTCGGCTACGTTTCCTACCACGTCTCTAATACTTCATGCTGTGACTTCATGGGAAAATGTAATGCTCTGCTGGTCAATCTGTCAAGAAGCATGGCAGTGACAGCAGTGTTGTCACCCAGACTGATGGCCCTTCTGTCAGCCGAGCAAGGAATTCAAGAAGCATACTTCTCAAGAGCGTTAATGCTCATTTCGACTCCCAGTTTTGTAACGCCTAGCGATTCCCCCCCCCCCATAATCTTTATTTCAGTGATCTATCAAAATGAAATGAAATCGTAAGCACCCTCTTGCCACATGCGGAGCTTATGACTTCTCCCGAGTTAAAATCCCATGTCATACAAAATGAAATCTTGAGAAAGCAACCATCTAGGGAAGACAGCGAGATGCATCCTGCACTGCTAAAAAAACCCAAACCAAACCATAGTTCACAGAGGGACACAGGCTGGATGGGAGCACTGGGTCTCCTTGGCCCAATCCTCCGCACATTCAGTTTTTCCTCGTAAGAATTCTCAGTCACATACTTTACACACACATCTACAGTGCGCTTGAAGAAAAAGTAATAGCAACAACATATTTATCCCAGCTGAGCCTGAAGATGAGCAGTAAATTAGTCTCAGAGCATTTCTAGTTTCAAGAAATGCTGGTTTTACTTCCATTAGCTCCACCTGTTGAATTCGCGCCACAAACGCAGAGGCAAACCAGAGGGAAGACTGCATCTGCCGCACGTGACCACCGAGGAAGATTTTCAAGCATACATCTCTCCTTAGTGTACAAAGCGGCCTCCGAAGCAACGCCACACAGCTGAACCAACACGCAGGCAGAAATCAGTGGAGATGTACCCGATGCGCTACCCCAGGTGGGAAAGAAATGGGAATTTCAGGGCCTGTCCCTGCCCTCCGGTTGCTCGGAACCGTTTGCATCGACGGGACACTCCGAGCACGGCAGCAGGCAGGACCGCTCCTTTTCCCATTAGCACAAAACCCCAATTTTGCTGATTTTGGACTGCACAGCAACTGCAGTATCGCTGTATTCGCAGCAGGTCTTCAAAGATTATGAACTTGAGCACCTACAAACATTACCCAACCACTTACTTGACTTTCATCACCACCATGGCAATGAGTGACATCGCCTGCTAAAACATGAGTAAGGACGCACCGAGGACTGTGCTGGTGACCAGTGCTCTTTCAGCAGCCTTTTATCAAATTAACCGTAACCAAGACAAACACCAAGGAGGCATGGGAGAGGAGGCAGAGAAGACCGAGAAAAGGATTCGCTCCAGTAAGAAACCACTGAATTTGGTCTTAAACACTGACGTTTTGCTACATTTCAGAACAGGAATGGACCGAATCAAACGTTTTAAGTTATCCCTAGCCTAGAGCAGAGCATCTCTGATATTATTTGGGGCCGCAGTGCAAGCAGCCTGCAGATACGCAATTACACAGTTCACCAAATTGGTCAAAACACACTTCCACTTTTTCCTTTGCAATTCAGAGACATTTTTGATCCACCTGCAGCAAGCGTGGATGCCTCAGATCTTTTCTGTCCCCTACTCCCAAGCAAAACCACCATCTCAAGCACAACATCACGAAGACGGAGTTAGACCACAAGACAGAGTAAACCCAGCCTGATGAGTCAGCACTCCTTGTTTGAGAAAGTATTTTCAACCTTCTCCTCCCGGACGTGGAAGTTCAGCAGGCTTCTCCAAGATTTTCCAAAACCCAAGCGACCTTTTAGTATTTTAGCTCAACGAGACCTGATGGAGACCAAGAATTATCCCAGCTTTCAACACTTCCCGGCTTGGCTGCATTCTTCCCCCAACAAACCCCTTTCAAACAGCAAGGCCAACCTGTGCTGCCAATGGAGAAACAGCTCTCCTGTTTTATTGCTGTGCTCCGGTTCCTTTCTACACACCCTTCACAGGTTGATTAATACTCATCTTGGATGATCAGACGTCGAGTAATCCAGGCTTTTACACACTGCAATTCTCATTAAGGCACACACATTTTACTAGAAAGCTTTCTTGCTGACTGTTCCCACTCCAGACATCCAGGCCGTTCAATAAGACATTCTGGACAGAGGTCCAGGCTGTAAAATTCACATGCTCTTCGGCTGCCAGAATGGGAATTTGGTGAGAGTACAATTCATTCATTTATTTAATGATCTTAATGTCAGCCTGAGTGGATAAAGTGTGCTTTGGCTTCAGCAAGCAGCAATGGGGACCGTGCCAAGTGGCGGCAACAATTGTTTTGGTGAATGCCTGCGATACCAGGTACCGCTGCCACAGACAGTGCAATAAAATATTAAGGTTTTTTGGGGGGGGAAATGGGAATCATTTCAAGTTAACCTCAGCGCACAACCTCAGAACCAAACAAACATAAAGTAATTTATTTGTGCAGATGAGCTTTTTTTTTAAATAAAAAAAGTGTTTTGGAAATGTAATCAATAGAATTAAGCTGAACAGCTTAAGCTCATCGAAAATTACACTTTGCGATATTTGCACATCAACAAAAATTGGAGCTTTTTTTCTCTTGAAGAGACAGACACAAAAGCACTTGAGATCTACAATGCTGAAGGAAAACATAAAACCCAAGTTGCACGGACAGGCTGACAGCTGAATTATTTGCATTTCGCACACCTAGAATATGAAACACAGAGCCCAGAAAACTCAAGTATTTGAAGAGAGACCACCCAGTAACCAGCATTTATGTCTGTGTAAGCACTGGTGAGAATGGGCGCTGCAAACCAAAGCTAGCTCTATATTCTACAGCGGGCTGAGCTCAGAAGATGTCTCACCAGCTCAAGAAATAGTCCATCCAAAAGAGCCTTCTACGCAAGCTTCGCCACGCTAAAACCGGGCGTGAATCACCAACCACTGAAACCCCTTCCCCACCGTGCTCCAGCGTTTGAGATGCACCATGAATTTCACATTACAAGTCACAACAAACATGCTTTAAATGCTTCTTGATTTCAGTTCTCAACTTCCCTCCCCCCACCCAAATAAATGGCACAGATTATCTGCCCTCGGCTGTAGTACCCTGCCGAGTTCCCTTTCAAATACAACACAGATATTGAGTCCGTCCGGCTCATCACCTGCATGCTGTAAAACAAAGCCTCCGGTGCCAAGCCTAGAGCACCCCGTACATCACCACAAACAAGAATTCAAGACTTGAGAAAGTTTTCAGGCCAGATTTCGTTCTGAATTTCACACCAGACTTGACTGTTTCGGTAGATCTCATGGTAGTCCAAGGACAGAAGGGCTAGGTCTCGTCGCTTAGTGGAAATGCACCTTTTTTTTTACAGACACGTCCTTTCTTCAGAATGTTAGGAACCTTTCAAAGACAGTGGCTGACTAAAAAACCAAAGCTGTCAGTAGTATCACTGAAAAATTTTTCCCTTTGATGCTTATAGGAGGAGTCTCCTGCTTAGTGTGAAAAGACCAAAGACTTCTGTCATTTCTGCTTTTCGGCAAAAGAACAAAATAAGCCCAGAAAAATACCGGTTCCAAGGCGCAGTAACTTCTACGACTTCTTAGTAACGCATAAAAGAGGGAAATCTCTTTTCAGACCACCATTAGCGCAGCCATAGCATTAGTTCAAATGGATCTTCAAATGCCACCAGCAACGCAGACATTTAAATCGCACTACTCCCAGTAATTCAGTAACTTGCACAGAGTCACCCGCACGTGTAAATCAAACCAAAAAACAAACAAATACACAATCATCATCTGGCAACCCGAAAGAGAGAATCGGTGAGATGTTTCTTAATTTCCACCTCCCAAAAGCTTTCCAAACTCAGGAAAATCTGCATTATTTAAGATCTTTAACTGCAGTAACTCCTCTCTGCCCAGTGTTTTCACAGCATCAAGAGCAAACTCAGGGATTGGCAGCAAGATTTCTTTTCCTACCACCCTGAGGATGTATCACATGAAGTCCGCTCCCCTGGAAAGAGCAGGGATGGTCTTAGTGTTTGCGACTTTGACAGAGTTATTCTCGTGCAGATACTCTTACTCCAGAGCACGAGAGTTTCATTCCTGCCGAGTTCAACCGCTTGGAAAGGAGCAGCTGTTGAGTGCATCTCGACAAGTCCTAACCTATTTCAACACTTCACTGACGGTTCTGGAGAACGCTACTGGTATCGGTCAAGGACTGGATATGTTTTTCTTACAAGATGCACATTTTAGAAGCCACTTTGCTTTTCTTCAGGCTTATTTAAAGCTCTAGAAATACTTTAACGCTCATTCAGATAAAGGATACACAAAGGTGTTACAACCAACGGCAGAAAATTATTATTTTTGGTAGCAAAATTGATTTAAATTGATAACATCTCGGTATGGGGGAACTTGTCCTTTTCTCTCCACCTCAGATGACTCCATAGTAAACAAAGATAAAAACAATTCTTAAGGTACACTCAGATGAGAGAGGGCATAATTTTCCTTTCAGGAAAGAAAAAACCAAAATGCTGTCCCATTAACCTAGTTACATGCCCGGCAGCAATTTGACTCAAGTCCCATCAGCAACAGCGTGCCATCACATACAACGGAAAGAGAGCGCGCGATCCGGGACATCTTCCAAACGTATATAATAAAACATAAACAGTAACATGTACTAGAAAAATTCACTAGCCTAAAAGCTTATTTCACTCTCCTCCCTCTGATCCTTTCCTAAGATGCCATTCTATTTTCTTCTTCAGCTGTTCCCTATCATCGTTTCCTATTCAGGAGGCAAAACAAAGCCCACAGGGTGGATAGCAGAAGTTCTTGGAATGACCACCAAGTGTAAAACACAGTACTATGCGAAGTCACATCAACCGTGTTCCCTCAAATAAAGACAAGTTAGTTCCCCTGGTTCCTCTGGACCACCGAGCACACTACTCCTCCACCCACATCTTCATGCCCTGTAACAAAACACTAGTTTTCTCTTCCCCATCCATTCCAGAAAAGCCTTTGCAATTGCTAGCAGACGTACTCAAGTCACAGATAAAGTCTCCTACCAACGAAATGCCTGTAGAACAGTGATACTACCCATCTATAATTCCCCAGAGTAAAAATCCCAGCAACTCTAATCATATTTGAGGATTTACACACAACTAAACTTGACAGTTGACTAGCCCTGAAATTGCTGGATTAGGGAGAAAAAGAAAATACAGGTTACCTACAACTTCTAAAGAGAGATCTTCACTGCTCGCTCTTACTATGAAACAAAAATGGAACAAACGCACCAGCTCGACACATCCCAATGTTTGCTAATGACACGGAAAAACCTTTCAGCCCTAAGATAGACAAAATCCGTACACACAGATGAAAATCCTTCAACGTCCTAACACCTAAAAGGGAAGTTATTTGTCCTAAGTCTCCTATTACTGTCTCGCTGACTTCTTACTGTAGATCAAACCACAAACTCTTTTCCAAAATCAGTGCTGCACATTAAATACATATATATTTAAATTGCTGAAGGAACCTTCGCCTGCAGACTTCTGCCAGAGAACACAATCAATCTTGTCCTAGGACAGGAGAAGAAAATAAACTATCTGAAATCACACTTTTGGAAGAATGGTTTTCTCCAAAACATTTCCCCACAAAAATCTTACGAAGCTGGTGAAGTGACATATCCTTGCTATAACATGATTAGCTTTTGTCATTAAATAAATAAAAGCTATTTCTGCTTGAAAGAACGCTAAGATTTGCCAAAGCTGGGGAACATCAACATGGAAGATAGCAGAGAGGTCTAAAAAGCACTTAGATTTTTTGGCAATACGCTCACAAACCCGCGCCCGCTCCTCCCCTGCAGAAGAGCCACCACTGTGGAGCGGCAGGGAAAGTAAAGTCTCTGTGTTTTCAAAGCTTCGCTCCTGCCGCACACCCTCCCAAGATGTATGGTCTCCATGGCTTCAGACACTTCTAAATCGAAACGCTTCCCAGGCAACTCCGCTGCTCCTTCCTTCCAGCCAAGATTTCAGAACGCTCACTCCTGAACTCCAAAAAACCAGAGAGCTTCAAGGAACACCTCTGATCTCAGCCCGGTTCCTCCTCTCCTTCCCACCTCTCGCCACTCCTTCCCTTTCATGACCGTAACGCTCCGAACATCCTTCCTCGCGAGCGGCTGCCTCTGGCGTCTGGAAGAGGACGTCCAACCGAGCTCTCGTTTCAGCTCCAGTTCAATGTCAAAGCCGCCCAAAAGCCAGAGCTGCTCCACCCACAGAGCATTTTGCAGAAAAGCCACAATCACGCTCTTCAAGCTGACTTCAAGCTGCCCAAGCAGCTTCCTAATCCCTGGGTCCCCCCCCATCTTCAAAGTCATCAACAGATAAACCCCAGAGAGCACAGGGAGACACCACATCACATACTCCAGAAAAAAGCCACTCGTAAAGGAAGTAAGCAGGGAGGGAAGATGGCGTTGGCTCCAAACTCCTGACAGCATCACAGAGACCCTGATCCTTCCGTGTACGCTGAGGATGCTCTCCTCTGAGAAATTCTTGGCCACTTTCCCTTCCACCTCAACTCTTTGCTCACTAAGAGAAGACAGAAAATGCCACCCACCCAAATCCTCCTCAACGGTCTTAAATTAATTAGAAGATAACCAGCGCAGGCCTAGTCCAATGGGCACAGCCTGGCCCGCATCCGAACACCGGGTAAGTGCCGCCAGAAACTCACCCCAACTTCACACCCAGTCTCTCACATCCCTGAAAGCAATCCTGTTTCTTGCTGTTCTCCCGGGCTTTTGGGAAGGCGCTCGCACCCAGAGGTGCTACCCAACAGAGCAGGAACCTGCACACTGCTTTCTGAAAGGCACTACAGCAGAGTTAGCTAATGAAACTCAGGAAAAACTAAAGCAAGCACTCAGTTACTGAGGTAGCATTAGCAAAACCTAAGTTTCCATGCACAGCAATGATGTACTTCAGACAGAAATCCCCCCCGAGCACTGACCCTTCCTCTTTGCTTCTCAGAAGTGGAATTCAAGTGGGGGAAGAAAAGAGAGATTTTAAATGACCGTCTATTAAAACCCATCCTGAACCTGCCAGGACTGCCCCACTGCAATAACCCGTGTCCAGAGATACCCAACCCCACGCCGAAACAGCTACAGTGATATGTTAAGGTCAAGTTTAATGGTGCCTGCACAGAGACCATCAACAACCAGGAAGCTGAGCTCCCTCCAAATGCAAGGAAGTTTGAAAAAGAAAACAAAAACCTACTGACACCAGCCCAGAGCCCAAGATCGCTCTCATTTGGCTCCAAGGTACAGCGTTAAATTAACCCCGAAGAGCCAGCAGACAGGCAACGTGACCCGAGCTCGACATAAATCAATCTGTTTGTCCTCTGCAGTGCAACGTTCATCCGTGTCTGGGCTGAGAAGAAACTGGTGACCCAATTATATGGATCCACAAAATTTATTCACAGCGTGGGGACTTTTTAAAGAGCAGCTTATTATGACACACACAAAAATACTTTACTCTTAAGTGGGAGCGTGAGGAAGAGTAAAGAGGCATGGTGGAGCGTAACACGCATCAGAAGTACCATCAAGTTAAAAGCACAAAAGTCTGCAGCAAGCCTGCAGCCCAGAGCGTACCTTCATTATTTTACATTTTTATGGAAGAAGTCTTGCTACAGAATGATCTACTTCATCTGGAACTTATTCCTGACAAGCGGTCTGAAAGCCAAAGCAAAGGTGGACAGACCTGGGTTTCTTTTTGACGATACCTCTCTGCGCGTCACTGCGCAGTGACACAGCCACAGCCTCCCCTGTCCACCCCTCCCAAACACGGGTCAGAATTGAACTGCAGCATTTGTCCACATGGCCAGCTTCTGAGCCAAATTTCTGCCTGAAACCAGGCTTGATCGAATACTCACTGCTACCACAGCCACTAAATTATCCCGACTTACTATTACATAGAAAATTTTAACTTCCTGAAGGCACTTTTTTAAGGATATTTCTCAAAGCTCTGTCTTGTCTTACAGCAGCTCCAGTTAACTTCCTACTCAACACGTAACAACAAAACTCCCATCAGTACATTTCTGTTCTTCATATCAATCGCTCTTCAGCTTCGCTTTCTTTCAAGAAATAATTTAAAAAAAAAAAAAACCCTTCTTCCTCCTGTGTTTTTCTTTTCCCTCACTGATGCCTTTCTACAAGCTCATGCGAAGTAAGTAGCTCTTTTTCCTGTACAATTACCTCTCACCCAATTCTTCTTTTTTCAATTACACAGATAACTGTTTCATTTCACCATGTACTAAGCACTAAAGTCACACGTATTTCCAAAGACAAAGTTCACCACGCAGAAGCTGTTCTGGTTTAAAACGCCCAAGTCAGAGCCTCAACCTACCTATTAACATGTAATAATCCTTCACATCACCAAATAAACTTGCACTGCTGCAAGAAGCCGACCTTGCAGCACTCTGCTCACTCCGACTTGCCAGGAGAAACCTGCAACTACACTTTATCTGCTGTAGGGCGACGCTGTCTCAGTACTTGTACCAAAACAAGGTGGGGGGGGGGTGGAAAAAAAGAAACCAAACAGAGCTAAAAATAAGGCTGAACTCAGATGACCCTCTGCACTCCAGTACATCACAGATGAACTATGCTCCCCGAGCCTCACTTTTGCAGCTGCACTTAGAAAAGGTAACAGCTTTTGTTTATCACCTGGAAGCACGGACAAGTTTCAGCGGAGGAAAAAAAAAAAAAAAAGCAGCCAGGACACCTGAACATGGTTCACCCAAAAGGTACCAAGAACACTGTGCCTGTACATATTATAAGGACAGATTATTAGTTTAAAAGTTAAGGAGTGACACTGGTCAAACACAATGTGCTTTCAGAACAGGCATGACCACAAATAAAAATCATCATTTTAACCTCCCCACCTTTATAATGTCAACTTGTCACACCTACCGAACTCCTCTCTGTCCCTCAATAACTCCTGTTCTGAGCATCCAGTCGGGATCCCAGAATTGGAAAACACACCACCCCATCTCGGACCCCTTCAGAGTCTTAGCTACTCCTTCCAAAGCCGTTAATGTTTAGGCTACGCCCAAGCTTCACCACAAGGCGTTCCCTGACAACAGTCGCCATAGGCAACGGTGTTCTCCCGTTCTAGCTATGACAGCACAATCGCCCTTCCAAATCACCACCCAGTTCGCCTTCAACGATGTCAGAGAAGTCGATTCAAGTCCCTCCACCGTGCTTTTAATGATTACTTGAAAATAAAGCGCTTTGGAAAGCCCAGCACACTCCTGATCCCAGACACAGGCAAACTTCAGCCCTTCAAATTGTCAAGCTTTCCATTAGAAAAGCCCCTTTCCACACAAACCAGCACCTTGACAGAAAGATGAGCTGAGCTCTGTACGTGCACACTGGCCGGCGTTCCCACTGTAGTAACACTTGGCACATCACTCAAAACCAAGCAAAATTTCCCCTGAGCAACAGTTTTACTTACCACCACCCCGCTGACTTTGTAATGACAGCACCTTCGCACTTTTTTCCCCTAAATAAAGCACATGCTGGAATTAGAGAATAGCACAAGCTAGCCAAAAACACTGAGCGGAGAGTACGTCCCTCTGCAGCGCTCTCTGAAATCTTCAGAGGTTTTTCACTTGACCCAAACAAATCTGTAACGTCAACAGTCTCATGATTTAAGCAATGTATTTGTGGTCATGGCAGGAATGATTCTTGCCGGAAGCTCAAGAAAACAATGGACCTAAACTGATTATAAAAGGGCTCGGTTTTCCCACCTCAAAAATGAAAGTGAGAGCAATAACACACTCATACATGGGGAACACGTTTCTTGATGAGCACAGACATCATCACACAGCTGAAACAGCCCTCAGAAAAAAAAAAAAAAACACAACCAAACCAAACCACCCTGCACTTCCACAGTAAAACCCAAGTCACTGCAAACAGCAAAACACGCTCCTGCCCGTGCCCCGCACAGCACGCCACACCGTGCCCAGATAACACAGTTATCAATAGCAATATAACAGCTAGCAATATTTCACCAAGCGTGTTTTTCACTTCACGCTCCCCCCGCCGCCCCCGCCAAAACTTCAGCGAGGGGGAAGAGAAAAACCAGTTTGCCAGGGGATGCTGTCCTACGCTGCGAACAAAACCTCATGCGGGCCGGCCACCCCACTTTCCTGCTGATCCCTGCAGTATTCACCTCCTGACTTGGGGCCTAGTCGCAGCAGAGAACCGAAGACCTTTAAAACACACGCGCGGCGGCCGCCGGCCTCTCTTTGTAGCAAGCGGCCGTTTCGGCGGTGGGATTTTTGGAGTGGGAGCCTTCTCCTCGCCATCACGCGTGGCCTCGCGGAGAAAGCCGCTCGGCACGACATCCCACCTGGGATTTATTTCCAGCAGCCAAGTAAGAATGAATAAATACATAAATAAATAAAACAAAATAAATAAATCGCGTGAAAATCGGCCCCGGCCGGAAAAACCTGGGTTTAAATTCGCCTGGGTAAAACAACAAAACCAAAGCACTTACCTGGGCAGGACCGGAGGTAAAACCGAGGAGCGGTTTATAATTAAAAGTTTACCCTTGGGGGTCGCCACCGCTCGGGGGG
>VZSC01004853.1:28087-44790 GCA_013398225.1 Steatornis caripensis
GGGGGGTCTCGGTCCCCCTCCCCGGGGGCAGCGGAGCCCTTCGCGGTGGCGGCTCTCGGGCGATGCCGGCGGATTTTCCTCACTGAAGTAGCGGAGCATCAAACATGGCGCTGCGGCCGCCTCCAGCAGTCCGGCAGGACGGACGCTCGGGCGCCTTCGGGCCGCTCCGGAGCCGCTCGGCCCACCGGCGCTCGGCAACCTTCGGCTCTTTCCGGAGCCGCTCGCTAGCGAGCGGCGCTCGGGAAACCTCGGCTTCTTCCGGAGACTTTCGCGGGCGCACGCGTCCTCCTCCCCGTATTCCCCCCCTCCCTCCGCGCTCAGCCCGGCACCTCCCGTGACCCGCCGCGCTCGGGAAACTTCGGCTGTTTCCGGAGACCGAGGGCGTGGGGGAGTTCGGGAAGCTTCGGACTGGCTCGGAGGAGGGATTCCCGCCCCGGCGGGAGCCGCTCGGGGCTCTTCGGAGCCTCTCGGGAGCGGCGAGGCCGCAGCTTCGGGGGCTTTCGGCTCGGGCCGGACCGACTTCGGCAACTCTCGGCTGTCAGGGGGCGCCGGGCGTCCGCAGCACGCACCGCACCGCGGGCCTCAGGGCGCAGGGGCTTCCCCGCGCCCAAACACTCGCCCCCGGCCCCGCTGCCGGCCCTACGCCCCCCAGCCACATCCCAGGCTCCTGGGGCGGCTGGCAGCAGCAGTACCACAGCCCCCCGTGAGGCGGCGTGAGCCCCGAGGGTGACATGGCGGCCGAGGGAGGCCCGGGAGCCCCTGAGGGAGCCCGCCCTTGGCACGGGGAGCGGCGTGCGAGGGGCCTCTGGGCCTGCCCGCGGGCAGCAGGCATCTTCCTCACGCCGCTGCCTTCACGCCCGCGCCGCCGCCGTTTTTCAGCGTTTCACACCCGGGCTGCGGCATCCTCCTCGCGACCGCCGCTGGGCCGAGCTTGGCAGGGGCCGAGGCGGTTTGTGCTGTCTTGGGTAGATGAAAAAGACCTCAGAGCAGATTCAAACAGCCGCCGGATTGTCCTGACTTGTCCTGCCCCGCCGCTGCCTCCCGAAGGCTCATTCCAGCCGGCTGGCACCTACCGGCGTTCCTGCCGCGCCGCACGTCCCAGGGAAACGCTCCCAGCTCCTTGGCCATGCCGGCCGGTATCGCTGCCCCGCTTCACCCGGCCTGGGGTACGCGAGCTGCTTAGGAAAGCTTCCCCTAGTTTATTTGCGTCCTGTTTGCTGCGCCTTCTGGGCAGCTGTGAGTTTAGGAGGAAGGTAGTGCTTTAAAGCAATCACAAATAAACTCTTACAAGTTAAAAGCTTCTTTTGTTAAAGAGCTCGCTCCGCAGTGTGTTCAGGCACTTAGCGAGGAACTGGTGCTGCCACTGGAAGCTGGCAGAAGAAAGACAGGGGTCTTGCGCGCTAAAGGAAACCTTCCCGATGAGTCGCAACCGTCCGGTCTCCACAACCGCCCCATTTGTAAGCAGAAAAGTAATTTTCGTTTTTAAAACACAAACCTGAAGGGGGAGAACCCAGACTCAGCGTTGTTCACTAGAGCAAAACTCAGCACAGCACCCAGCGGCCACAAAAATAGTAGAAGGGTCTCGAGTACGTTTGCCCTTTTGAGTCAGACTGAATTATTAAAAGAATTCGGTTTGTGCGGGTCAGGTTTGGGACGTGATGCCCGCCGACGCAGGACTGCAGCGTACCCTGAGGCTCGCCGTCCCTCGAGGTGGGATCTCAGAAGAAAAGCTCCTGCGAGTTGCCACTCCACTTAAGCCACCACAGGGGCCAACAGTAAGAGTAGCTGTGCGACTGGAATAGTTTCTTACTTACTAAGGTGCTATCTACAGGGTACAGCCACACCAAACAAGGGCAGTGCCAGAAGTTATTAGTAGAGGGAAGACATCTAGCATGCTATTTAGTTTCCCCTAGCTGTGCTTTTCGTTCTGCACTGGGGTAAGGGAAATGCCTGGCATGAGGTGAGCTCGCATCTACCTCAAACTGCTGGTGGGAAATGGGGTGAAATGGAAAACGATGAGATTTTTGGAGGAAAAAAGCCCAAGCAAGCCTTCCCAGCCTGTAAAGTAGTTCTGAATGGGGGGTATTTCCATCAGCAGCCAGGAACAAATATTTCAAGGGGGCTCTGAGTATGTTTTTTCTAAGCCAGTTTTCCCGTGCAGCCTATCGCCTGCCGGATCGCATGTTGATTCCCCACCACGAAAACTAAAGCCTCAAAGACCTCAAAGAAAGGCCAAGTACTCCCCCACTCCCCAAAAATGGGAGAACAGAGGATGAACTTTTATCATGGCAGGGGGTTTGCTCGAGAACTGATAAATCTCCAGACATCTAGCACATCTCTCCTGTCTGCAGCCTGCTGGGAAGACAGATCCCCCTCCACGGCTCGCAAAGACTTTGCTGTAATAATTTTCAGGGTGCAAGTAAAGCTGTGCAGTCTGGGGAGCAGTGAGTGCCCGGCGCTGTTGTGTCGACCGCCTCCCAGGCATGGCACTTCTCCTGGCACACCCCTTCACGCAGAAGGAAATTCATACCAAAAGCAAATTGACATCTATGGCTCCCTCTGTTCTACAGAAATAGCTGCCTGTAAACACAGCTGCGAATGAGCCTCCTAGCTCCAGTATCTTTAGCTATATCACTTCTTTTCGCCCATTTAGAAAGGAAAAAAACCAGCGTTTTCACCATATTGTCTGCTGAAGCTCCCAAAGCGTGCTAGCCGTGCGAAGGAGCCAGGCTCCTGGCTCTGCCTTAAAGCTCCTCCACAGTCTATGTCTCCTCCCGGCCATCTTTTTACCTCTTTTTTCTTTTTTTTCCTAAGAGGAAAAAACAGACAGGTCTCTCTTCCATACCACCCCACAGAGGACAATTTGGCCAACGAAAGCTGCAGATTTGGCAAACCTGAGCCGGTGCCAGCTGGGTTCACGCCCTTCCTACAGCCCCTCATTCCTCTCCATTTCATTTTCCCCCCTATTTTTCCCCTCTAGCTTTATTAGCACCTGGGAACCCATGTGTCACCGCTGGCAGCTTGAGCTTACAGTGCTGAGCTCGTTTTGCAGCATCACCAACCCTTTTTCCAGTCCCAGAAGCCTCACACGTACCTGGCACAGCAGAGACGCTTGCAACCACGCAGCAAAGAGTGCGGTAGGAGCGCCAGAGCTGCTGGTGAACTTCGGAAAAGAGCGTAAAGGATTGGGGTATCACTTGAAAGGAGCCTTTTTCCTGCAGGAAATGTTTGAGGAAGCTTTTGGCATGTTCACTACCCTAAAACCTGATGGTCCCAGGAGGTTATCCCAGCACTGGCATGATGTGTTGGGGGTTAGATCCTGCTTGGAGAGGGAAAGTGGAAAGGAGAAGAATATTTTGGATGGTTGGGTTCAGCCTCTCACACCTGGATGGGTGGCTCGGCCCCACCAAACCTGTGAAGAGCCGCCATTTCCAGCTTATTTTGGAGGCTCCACCATGGGATCACACTTTCATCCAGCACGGCACCTCACTCTTTGGGCTTCTCCTGCTTTTTGCCCCCACTGATCCCCTCCTACCACCCTCCTGGCAAAAAAAGAAAAACATAAAAAAACACCCTAGCCCTGCTTGGAGCTTTCCCCATTCCTCCTCCTGCCCAGGCTCAGCCCTCGGCAAACATCTTGGCCCTCCGGGGCACAGCTGAGCGCAAAATAAAGCAAATACCACCCAGGATCAGGCAAGCCCACGCCAGGCACTGGCACGCGAGGAGGATGATTCACCTCCTGCCTGCTCTGCCTGCACCCGGCCGCTTCCCAGACAGGCAAACATCCACCGCCGGCTCCAAGCCCAGCACAGGAGCCTTGACCGTGGCGTCCCCCTGCCACAATACAAGCCGATGCTCGTCCTTGAAACCCTTCCTGCGCTGGCGCTCTCCCCTCTGCGGTGGCCGAGGCACCGCCTGCCTGGTCATTCACCGCAAGTAAATCCCAGAGAGCCCCAATATTTCCCTTTCGGGTGGTTAAACCGCCTCTAACGGCATCCCACCTCCGCACGCGACAGGCAGTGCTCCCCACCGCTCCTTCCTGCAGCTGGGAAAACACCCTTTCACCCCAGCCTTGCTCTCCATGCTTAATTCCTCTTCGCCTTACACCCGCGCCGTGCCTCTCTTTTCCTAGGAACGCAGGCATTTCCATGCATTTTAAACACGCAGGGCCACATCCAAGCCAAGACACCACCACGCCGGTAGCATCTCTAACTCTTGCCAGCCCAGGAGCAGAGAGCGCAGGCAGCTATTTTCTCGGCTCCACCGCCCTCTGCGGGTTTGTGCCACCATTTCCAGCCCGAGCTCAGGGAAAAGAAGGGCCACGGCTGGTCTCCCAGCTCTGCGGGAACCACCGAGGGCCTCGCACCGAGTCCTGCGAGCAGAAAGCGAGCCCTCTCTTAGTACGTTTTGATTCAGTCCGGGAGAAAAGGCATAGCAAAAGCAGCAAGAGGGAAATTTTACCGTCTTGTTTGTGCAACACTCACATTCCCGGCACGCCGCTGGCTCAGTCCTGCCCATCCCGGCAGCAAATACACTCTGTATTTCCAAAAACTCGCTCACAATGGAGCACAATCAGGGGGCTGCAGCCTAAATCCAGCCTCCGATAACGAGCTGGTGCTAAATAGCAAACCAGCACCCAGCACACTGCTTGTTTTATGGCCATCAGCCCTCCCAGGGGCTGGGTGAGGCTTGGCTGGGAGCCTGCGGTCCAGGTCCTGCCTTGTGTTTTTTGGGCAAGCCTGATGAGGCCACGGAGCATCCGTTGGCCTGCGTTACTGAGCTGGCAGCATCCAGCCCGCATCGCGGAGCTATAAATAAGGCCATTTGGAGAGCAACCTGCACGGGGCCCATCCTGCTGGATCCGAGCGCAGACCGGCCAGCCAAAAACTCCCCCGGGAGGAAGCAAAAGCATCCGGGAAAGACCTCCCTGCTGGGGAGATGTGTGGGGCTGTGCCATAAAGGTGGAAAGCAAACAGCCACCCGCAGCGAGAGTGAGGTTTTTGGGCACAGAAGCCTGGCTTTGGCCTCCAAGAGAGACAGCAAACGCCAAGGTGCAGGCTACAAAAAGCCTCCTCGGCTCAGTTCTGTCAGCACAGCATGGTCTCATCGGTGTGGACAGGGAGAAAAATGCAGATAAAGGGATGCAAGACTGCCACTACCAGAAAAAAACAAGTCATGAACAGCTCCAGTCCCAGTAAAAAGTATTTATTATTTCAATTATGATAAGCCCCACGTGTAGGGTGAAAAAATAGTTACAAAAAAATCCCCCCCCATCCCTCCTTTTACATATAAATATTAAAAATCCCTCTGCATCTTTGCTTTTTGCCTAGAGCAAGAAGGCGCCCCACGAGACAACGCGCAGCACCTGAGCTGCCATCAGTGGTTTCCTCTCAAAACTGCAAAAGGAGTATCAAAAAAAAAAAAACAAACCAAAAACCTTAAGAAAGCCCCTTGCCCCCATCCCGGCCCGATCTCACACCAGTGCCAAACTGACCGGACGGATGGAGGTTTGGGGCCGCGCAGTGATTTCGGGGCTTGCAGTTTCCCAGGCGTCGAGGCCGGGCACAGCAGCGAGCGAAGCAGCAGCAGGAACCGCCTGCACTTGTCCGGGGAAGCTTTTGGACCGGGAAATCACGTCTGACCACACTTCAGAGGAGACAGGAGGGAGAACCGGGTGCTTCATCCATGCCGTCACCGCCTTGGTTATATCTTTGGCACGTCAACTTTTCCCTTTGCACTCCAAAGTTAAAGCTAATCCCAGGAGCCACAGCATCCTGGCAGAGCCTTTCTGTGACCTGCAGCATCCTCCAGCCCTGTCCCCAACTTCCCCATCAGCATCCTCTGAGGACAGTCCCTCCCGGAGAAACATGGGGTCTGGGGCCAGGTAGTTGCACCCATAGCCCAGGCAGCCCCATTTGGCTTCCCTGACCAAGGGACTGTCACCACAGGGTGCTACACCTACAGCTGTACTCAGTTTAAAAAAAAAGTTAATAAATATACTAATCTTTTACTAAAAAAGGCTTTTAAATGCATTTTCCCTGAAATTTTCCAGTGTATTCCACAACGCATGAAAAAAATATATGTATTTCCCCCCCATCCCCCCAAAAAATATATATCTTAAAATATTTTCCATCCTCATGTGCGCATCTTTGGAGAGAGGAAGGTACGTCGGGTGCATTTAGACACACAGCCAAAACCGCCGCATGGTGGCATTCCCTTTATCGCCTCCAACAAAGAGGCATTTTGCCGGGGCGGTGGGTCAGGCTGGAGCGCTGCGTGTGTAAATACGGGGTAGTGCCCATGGACACACGAGCCTCAACACGTGGCCTGGTCACAGTGGGAAAGAAAAGACCCCTAAATCAAAGTCATTCCACAAATGAGCGAGGGGAAGAGGAATTTTCACAGTGGATCGAACCTCGGATGATACCGGGGACGCGGGGCGCCGCTCCGGCTGAGAGCTGGGCAGTTCGTTGCATGAAGAAGTGGTTTGAGCCTCTCGAAAGGACCGGGGAAACTCAGCCGTCAGCAGAGGACGAAGCAACATGGCAGCTGGTTCCCTCCGGCGCTCGCCCGTCACCAGACTTCACATTTCTTGGGGGGATTCATGGGGGAGCCGAGGGGGCAGCCGAAATGCTCCGCGAACTCGCGGGAGTTGGAGACTGTGCCGATGACGCGGAAACGTGAGGGGCTGTGGGGGTCGGTGATGAGCCCCTCGTGCGAGCTCTCTGGCGTGCGAACTGAACACCACACCTACAAATGGAGGGCGAGATGCGAGTGCTGGCGTCTGCAACCATAGGGCCCCACTTGGTGCCTAATGGGACCTCCCCAGGCACCAACAGAGCTCGAGCTCCAGCTTTGTCTCACTTTTTAACCAGTGCCACCCTGGTCTGGTTCTCCACCCACCACACAGAATCTCTGGAGACCTCGGTTTTGCTGTCGCACCCTCCCAACACCAGCCAGGCACACCTCCACCTCCCAAAAACGCGCGTCCATCCTCGCTGCCCGCCACTGAGTGACCTACCTGGGCGAAGCCAACAAAGAAGAGCTGGTGGTTGGTGAGGCCAAGGGTTGGGAGAGTTTCTTCATCCCCATTCTTTTTCAGCCAGTTTTGATACGCCTGGAAACCAGGGAGCACCAGTGGGCTCAGGGGACAATACTGATCCCGCCACACTGTGCCCCCCACCGCATCTCCCCAGCCCCGTGGCCCTACCCGGTAGGCGGCTTTGAGGCCCCCGTTATCGGCGATGTTCTCCCCGAGTGTGTGCTTGCCGTTGACGGGCTCGCCATTGACAGTGTAGTTGCCGTACTGCTCCACCATGCACTCTGTCTGCCGCTTGAAGGCCTCCACCGAAGAGTTCTTCCACCAGGGACGCAGGTTGCCATCCTTGTCATATTCCCGGCCTGCCGAAAACACAGCAGGTCCTTTGTCTCCCCACTGGCCACCCCTTCAGCAGCCCACCCGCCTGGCTCTGACCATACCTTGGTCATCGAAGGCATGCGTCAACTCGTGGCCCACCACCACACCAATCCCACCAAAATTCAGTGACCTGCAGAAGGGCGATGCCGAGATTTAGAGAGCAGCCCCTGCTCCCTGCAGCCATGAAATGTGGGCTCAAATTCTGGAGTGGGAAGAAATTTGGGGATCCTGCCCTCCCCATTTTCCCTAGGTTCTTACTTGGGAGACGCACGGGTGTAAAAAGGGGCCTGAAGGATGCCGGCAGGGAAGACAATCTCGTTCTTGGTAGGAGAGTAGTACGCGTTGACTGTCGGAGGTGTCATGCTCCACCTGCAGGGACATGGACACGGCCGACATGGCAGCGCAAGCCCGTCGCTGATGCTTGCTCCGACACCATCCACTTAGTGTGGTGCAAAGCCATCAGCCCGAGTGTAACTCCCCAAAACCAGCATGGCCTGGTTGACGCCAAATCCCAGTGCTCCAGATATTGGGATAGTCCCTGCTGAGCACAACAGGGAAACTGAGCAGAGGACTTACTGGTCCCGGTTTGGTGGTTTTCGGAGCTGGTCGGCGGTGACCCTGGCCGAGAAATTGTAGAACTGCATGACATTTTCAAAGTAGAGATCGGACACGGCCTCGTACTGCAAAAGAGCAAGGCATGAGGGGTGTGTGGTGACTGCCCGGCCCTGCTCCTCCCTCCACGGTCATGTTTGAGCCTCTGGAGCCAGCTGAGTTACAGCTGCTCTCGTTTCTCCTCCTCTCCAACATCTGCAGTCTCGGAGGGCAATGAATCACCATTACAGAAACCGGCTCTTCCTCTTCCCGAGCAGGGATCCCAAGAGCCCCAGCCACCCCAGGACTGGCCCGCATCTCTCTGGGAAGTCCCCAGAGAAGGGCCAAGGACATCGATGAGACCCTTCTGGAGGAAACCTGCGGTTCAAGGCTGCCTCGAGGCCGTGGTGATGGGCACATGTCCTGCACATGCTAGTGGAGGGGGGAATAGGAGACCCAGGGGACGTATCTGACCGACTCACATCATTAAAGACTTTATCCAGCTCCTTGGGGTCCATGATGAACTTGGGGTAGCCGATCATGTTGTAGATCGCGTCTGCCTGGGGGTTGACAAGGACCAACGTGCTTTTGCTGCCAAGGACGGAAGGACGGGCTCTTGCCCGGCTCCACCACCCTCCACCATCTCCTCCCCAGCACTGGTGCCAGCACCTCACCTTCTCTTTGGCTGATTTCCTCGTCTCTTCGTCCATCCACTGCAGGGTCTCCAGGCTTTCCTCAAAGGCTGTTTTAATCTCTGCAATCATTTCTTCTGCCTAGACAAAACAAGGCAGCACAGTGTTGGGCTGGAGAGCCGGCTTCCCAGTTTGGACAAGTCAAGGACTGGCAGGGAGGAAGAGGCTGGGAGGCCGAGACGGCCTGTGCACCAGTGAAAAATCCGGCAGAGATGCACGGTGAACAAAATAAGGTGGACAAAGAAACATCAGCTGCCCTAACGGTTCCAGCATCGCGGTGGCTTTTCCAGCACCGGGACTTGCACGCTGCTCCCGTGGGGACGTACCACCTGCTTGCTGTCCTCGGCAAAGGTGGCCTTGACAAACATGGCCCCCAGGGCAAAGCCCAGGTTGTTGTCTGTGTCGCTGATGCAAAACTTCCAGCGTGGGAGGCAGGTCTGCATGGGACAAGAGGTGGTCGTCAGTGGGGGCACGGCCAAAACACCCCACTTTCCCACCCCCTTGCCCTGCCAGGAGATGGGGTCCACATCCGTTCCCCTGCGCCAGAGCTGCCACCCCAGAACCTGCCCCACATCCCTATTTTTTGGGTGCAACATGATGGAGACTTTGCTTAAAAAGCTGTCACCATTTTCACAGTGATTTGGGGGTGTCGGGGGCTCCCCCCTCACCTTCTTCGTCCCGTACATCACTTCCATGAATTTTTCCTCGGCATCCTGGAAGCGCTGGTCAAGGAAGGGGCTGGTTTTCCGCACCAGGTTCCAGATCATGTAGTTGTTGAGGAGACTGCGGCGAGAGGCGGTGAGCGGGCAGCGGGACGCGCCTACCCCCCGCGGGCATCCCCTCTGCACGGGCTGGGGGCTCTCACCATTTATCGGTGGCCAGGATGAGGTCGGACACCTGCTCCAGGTATTCCTTGGCGTAGACCACGACGGGCTCCGACTCGTTGAGCTCCACAGGGTAGAAGACCGTGGAGAGGAAGGGCATCCAGTCCACCGCCGGCGCCAGCTCCTGCAAAAGCCATGCCGCTGCTACGGACCCGAAAGCCATCGGAGGGGAGTGTCAGCCACTTCCCAAGCTGGAAGCTATTGCATCAGCCCCCGTTCGAGGGCTTCAGCTGATTTTGCAGAGGCCGGTTCCCATAACAGCAGCATCCTCAAAAGGTCAGAGGGGAGTAAACAATTTCCTCCCGTGAAGGAAAAGAAAGCGGGGCGGGTGTCAAAAATGTTGACACAAGCCATTAGGGCCCCTTTGGGGTTACGGGGAGGTGTCCAGGCTGACGTCTGCAGCCGGACCGCAGGCAGCAGCGCCGGGAGGGCATTAGTGCTGCAGCGGGATGGCCGCTGGCCCCGGGGGTGGTCCAGAGGCTGGAAGGAGCAGGTCAGGGTTGGGACTTCCCCAAGGAGGACGCGGGCCAAGCTGTTGCACAAGAGCTTCCCACGCTGCGTTGGCTAGTGTCAGGCTTCTTCAGAGGAGCTGCGTCACCTCCACCCGTCCGTCCCGCTTCCCAAAGCACTGCAGAGCGGCAAGACTCGCCAACTCCATCCCCACCTTCAGGTCTCCAGCCGTCATTTTATGGTAGATGACCTCCTCGTCCCGGTGCTTCTCCTGCGGGATGGTGATGTTGGCCAATGCCGTCTCAAAGTCCAAGATCTGCTGCATCTGCTGCCGTGTCGACTCCTCGTCAACGCCTCCCAGGAACATCCCCAGCTGCACCATGTAGTTCAGGTACCCAGCGAGCACCTACGTGGTGGGACAGAGGGGGATCAGCATGCTGGGTGCCACCCACCCACGGCACCTCCCCGGCTAAGCCAGATTTCCCCTGACAACCTTACCTTCTCATTCTCTGTCTTGTTCAGGTAGTAATCCCGCGACGGCAGGCCTAACCCCGACTGATCCACCTGGATGACGTTGCTGTTGGAGTTTTTGGAGTCGGCGCTGACGTAGACGGAGAAGAAGGGCGAGGTGCGGTAATGTGCCGTCACCTCCCGCAGCGTCACGTTGAAGTTGTCACCGGCCCAGGGACCCGTGATGTTCCAGCCGCCCAGCTGCGGAGAGACAGCAACCAGTTTTTGGTTAAGGAGTCGCGTAAATATCCCTCCAATACCCATTCCGTGGGGAAATGTCTTGCAGTCAGGCTAAAAAGCCGAGGAGAGACAAGACCTGCCCATAAATCCCGTAAATCCCTGCCTCTCTCTGCCCGCCTGCCCTGGGGATGTTCTTCCGCAGGAAGCACCAGCAAGGTGCTGACGGGTGCTGGGACTGCCCATAAATGAGCTTTCCCCCCGCATTTTGCGAAGGGGAGACGACTTTTCCGCAAGGAAGGGGACGAACCTTTTGGATGAGCTCCATGAGCGGGGCTGCTCGCAGCTCCTCGATCTTGCTCTCGTTCATGCAGGCTTGGTAATAACGCTGCGCCTTGCGCTCCGCCTCGCTCGACACGTTGGCCGTGGTGTTCTCTGCGGGAGGTACCCAGCGCTTGCAGGGGGTCCCCGGGGACGGGCATCCGGCCCCGCGTGGGGACTCCAGATGCATGCCAGACCCCCCACCCTTCCACCGGAGAAATACTCAGCCCCGTTTTGGGCAAAGCCAGGCTCCGAACAGGCGCCGAGGATTGCCCTGCCGGTCCCCTCCATGCCCCCGAGAGCATCTCACGGCCCGCAGCCCTTCCTGGTCTCCTGCCCCTGTCTCCTCTCCCACCCACAGCGACTGTTCCGGCTCTTTGGAGCAGAAAGATAAAGAAAGGAAAAACAAAAAACATTTTTCCAGCAGCTCTGATGTTCCCAGCATCATCCAGCCCCCTGCGCTGCCCTTTCCCCCGTGCTGGTGCTCCCCAGCCCTGTATTATTTATTCCTGTAAGAAGGAACAATAAACTCGTTTTTCTCCTCTGCCTCCAAAACTATCCTTTTATTTTCCCCCCGCCTTCTAAAATTCTGCTTCCCAGAGGGTTTGGGGGTTTGTTTCCTCCCCCCCCCACCGCCCCTCATGACACGACTTGCACCTTTGGCTTCCCAGCTGTGTGGTTTTATTAACTAAAGGTCCCTCGGCTCTGAGGAATTCAAGGAAATGCCGAGCACGACCGCTTGGCTGGAGGCCCGCTCCCTTCTCCCAGTAAAATCAGAGCCAGATTTCTGCGGGAAGAGCTGGGGACGAAGCCGTTCCCGCGCCACCCCCTTTCTTCCTAAAGACACCACTCTTCCCAAACCTTCTCTTTTCAGATAATCGGCCCCAGCACGGTGGAAAGTGCTGATAAGGAGCCGGTTGTTTGCTCAGAGCTTGAACAAACCGTTCCCGCCGGTTGCTCGGATAAGCCGCCCCGGCTTCGGTGTTCGCACGCAGAGGCTGAGCCCAGGATCCTCCCTCCTGGAGGATCTCTCCACCTCTTTGGGAGAGTTTTGGCCCCCCAAAATGGCCAGCTTGGCAGCCAGCCCCCCACAAACGCTGCTCACAAAGGCTGGAAGCCATAGCAGGAGG
Organism: Steatornis caripensis; assembly: GCA_013398225.1. Classification (NCBI taxonomy): domain Eukaryota; kingdom Metazoa; phylum Chordata; class Aves; order Caprimulgiformes; family Steatornithidae; genus Steatornis; species Steatornis caripensis. The sequence continues at coordinate 40,260 of VZSC01004853.1, forward strand.
AAAAACCCATGTCCTTGGGGTGATATTGGGGGGCTGTGGCCTCCGGATGCAGTCTGGGGTGCAAATCCTGAATTTCAGAGCTCCTGGGAACGCCACCATGGGGTTTGTGGAGCCGAGGACTCTTCCTCTACTCGATACCAAAGAGCTGCAGCACCACGGTCAAAAATCCCAGGGGCATCCAGGAGAGCAAACGCAGCCGGGCTCTGCTTCCCAACGTCCTCGCAGTGCGTGCGCCACAGATTAGGTTTGACGCTGGGGTTTAAGACCAACCTTGCATCCCCGCAGGAATGTTTTCAACATCCCCCAGACCTAACGGGGCTCCTCGGCGCCGTGCGGGTCCCGCTGCTCCCGCGTACTCACCCAGCAGATGCTTCATGATGGCCTGGTTGTGCTCCCAGAGGTTGTTGAAGGTGCCCCAGCGCGAGTGGCCGTCGGGGAGGGGGTTGGCCTTGATCCAGCCCCCGCAGGCGTAGCCAAAAAAGTCCTCGCAGGGATTCACCGCCCGATCCAGCGAGCTGAGGATGGAGCTGGTGACGGAGATGCAGGCTTCCGACAGGCACACGGCGGGCGGCCCTGGGGGCGGGAATGATGGGGTCAGCTCCTCCACTGTGGCACAATGAGCAGCACCGGAGAACATCCTGCCCCGCGACGAAGGATGCGGGCAGATATCCCACTGGGTTCCCCAGCATCCACCCCGTACCTTAACATCCTGCTCCAGGGCAAGCAATAGGGACAAGCATCCCGTCCCAGGGCAAGGGATGCAGGCAAGCATCTCGTCCTACGCCCAAGCATCCTGCCCAGTGCCTGAGTGTCCCAGTCTGGGGTGAAGGATGCAGGTGAGCATCATCCCATCCTGTGCCCAGGCACCTCACCCTGGGGCAAGGGATGCATCCTGTCTTGTGCCCGAGCGTCCCAGCCTGGAGTGAGGGATGCAGGCAAGCACCCGGTCCTGTGCCTGAGCATCCCTCCCCATACCCAAGCATCCTGCCCCAGAGCAAGGGATGCAGAGGACCATCCTGTCTTTTGCCCAAGTGTCCCACCCACACCTGAACTTCCTCACTGGTACCTAAAAACCTGCCCTGGGGCTCGGGATGCGGGTGAGCACCCCATCCTGCACCCGAGCATCCCATCCCAGGGAACCCCCCAGCAACCCGCCCCGGTCGAGGGGGTAGGATCCCCGCGCGGTGTGAGGACTTACGGGCTCTGTACTGGAAGACGAGACCAAACAGACATGCCACCAGCACGGCCGCCAGCACCCCCACCAGCACCACGAGCTGCTTCTCGGCGCTCGTCCGCTCAGCCCAGCACCCCGGGCTGCTCCTCGAGCCGCGGAAGTTCACCTGCGGGAAGAGCAACGCCGTTTCCCTACCGGCAGAAAAACCCACCGATACATCTCGCATTTTGCTTCCTACAGCCCACGGCACAAATTTGGCCCTCAGCGAGGGATCCGGCGTGGTTCGGGCTGGGAAAGACAGCAGCTGCCTTCCAGAAACCGGCCAGGAAGGGCGGCACAATGGCAGGAAAGGGAGTGGGGCGAGCGTTTCGGCAGGCTCACCTGCTACCCTGTGCCACCCTGAACCCCTCCTCGAGCACGGCTGTAACCCCCCGGGTGTCTCCGTCCCCACTGCCGGCACTGGGACAGGGTGGGGGCCACGGCGGCGGTGGGAAGTGCCGTAACAGGATACTCCGGCTCAACCAAAAAACATCCCCAGGAAACATCCCGATGCGACGGCGAGCAGAGATGGCCCCACCGGGGAAAGCAAAAACACAGCGGTGCCCTGATTTTGGGGGCTGAAAACACCATTCTGGGCAGAGACCAGTGGGGCTGGGAGCCGGGTCAGCACTGAGAGCATCGCTCTGGCCCCAAATCTTTCCCTGCGAGGTGGGGCGCTGGCAGCCATGGAGGTTTTTTCTCACCACCCTCGGCCCTTTTTAAGCTGCTTTCCTGCTACTTGGGGAGGAATTAACCTAATCCCCTTTTGTGCGGGGACAAAGCTCCCACTGCCGCAATAATTGCTCGCCCCGGCCACGCCAGGAAGGGGTTCAGCCGGCAGAAAAACTGGGTGCTGGGGACGTTGCGAACAGCTGAGCCAGGATCCGGCCCCGCAGGCTCCTCGTCGCTGGCTCCGAATGCCAGGAGGGGAGCAAAGGGCAGCGGCGGCAGGAGCTAACACGGCTCTGCCCACACCGGACTTTGCCCCACAGAAAGGCTGCTCCTGGGCAGAAAACTCTCCTACAACCCCCTCTTGCTGCTTGCCATGACCTGAAATCCCCTCTTTTTCCCCCCAAAAACAAACACTAAGCCCTACCTGGAAGCCGTTGGGGTACCCATCGCCTTCGCTGATGGAGTCCAGGGGGTCTTCGTCGTCCAACGTCGCCCGCTTGTAGGTCGACATCTGCGCGGGGAGATCAGCAAACGGAGGTGCTCAGTGGCTCGGGGGCCGAGGAAGAGGAGGAAGGAGGGCGAGGAAGGAATAGGGACCCCCTAAAGCCGCCTCCTCCTCCTCTGGTGAGCTAAATCCCGAATGGCTCCGGGGTAGTAAAGCGCTAAACAAACGCCGGAGGAAGGTTACGGAAAGCAACGAGGGACGGAGCCAAAAGCTGAGCAAAGCCCGAACCCGCCTCGCTTTCCCCCGGGGCCAGGTTGTGCAACCTCCCCTTCGGCCTGGAATAAAGCCGGTTCCTCCTCCACCGGCCCCGCGGCGGGATGAGGGCCCCTCACCCGGTGCCAGGGACCTCCGGTGTGCCGAGGGCCTGAGGAACGCTGGTAGCGGACAAAATGGCTTTTCACCCCGAAACTACCAGTTTGCTCACGCTCCACGCCCCGTCTGTGAACCATGCGCACCCCGAAACACCCCGCGAGGTTCTTCTGAGCATCCGAAGGCGACGGCGCCTTGAGTTTAGGCTGCTCACGGGCTGCCTCCCGGTTCCTTGTCCCCCAGGCGTTATCTTGCGCCGGTGCCCAGCTCTTATCTCATCCCCCAGCAGAAAAACAAGGGGAAACCTTGCGGGTTGGCAGCTGGCCATTATCGTGCCGCCGCCGCCGTTTCCTTCCCCCCTGGCACAGCCCTGCCACCCAGCCGGATTGTCTCCCGCCAGGGAAAACAACGCTCTGCTCGCCACCGATGGGCTGGGCGCCCCAAAATCCACCCCTACCACCGTCACCCGAGAGGCGCCAGTCACGTCCCTTCGCCATCGGTGCAGCGCAGGGCCAGGGTTTGCACCCATCCGGATGTCCCAGTCCCGCTGCCATCGTCCCCAAAGGGGCACTGAGTTGATCCGAACCCGGCGTAGCCGTGCCTCAGTTTCCCCCCGTCGGGGAGGCACGTGCAACGAAAGCGCCAGTTCTCAGCCCCGTCTCCAATAACGGCCTTCCCAAACCTCCCCTTGCGCAATTAATAATGAATCCCATCCTCTCCTGGGGTCCTGCATTGCAGCCTGGGTTTAATTAGCCACAAAACCCGCCTGCAGAGGGAAAAGGGTTAAAAGAAAAAGGCACTTTCCCTCCTCGGGGTTCTGCAAAAAGCTCCATTTCCAGCCCCAAAGTCTCCCCTGGGTGCCCGCTTCAAGCCTGCAAACCGCAGCGGGGAAAAGCTTTAACTGCAAGATTTTATCGGTGGTGAAATCTGATTTTCTTTTTTATTTTCCTTTTTTCTTTTTCCATCGCCTTTCACTTTTCCCCTGTTTTTGCACTTTGCGCACAGCTGAACTTCACAGCTCCAGGCACAAACCCCTGCTCGCACGGCAGCGGGGCCGGGCAGGGGGCATCCGTGGAGCCTCCAAAGCACCAAATTCCTGGCGTCCCAGCTTTCGGCCAAGGCTTTCACTCTGTTTCCTGAGGAAATGAGGGTTTTTTTCAGTGATCCCCCCACCCCGCCTGCCTGCCCCAGCCTGAAAACGGCAGGAAAATGGGCGAAAAAGAGCAAAAAACCCACCACCATCCACATTTTCCCCAGTTTCGTTAGGGATGCTCTGGCTCAACCCCATATTAGACATCAGAGAATCCGAGCGGAGCTTAAACCCCCACCCCAACGAAAAAAAGAACCCACCCCTGGGGGGCACCAAGGTCAACCCCCAGCATCCTGAGTTTGGGGGAGATTGGGTCCTGGAGGTATTTTTAGTACTGTACCCCCCCTTCCCCCCCATTGGGAGCATCTGGGCAAAGCAGCACCCATGGGTGCTCCCCACCCCTCGCTGCCCCCCAGCTCGCGAAGCGGGAATGCCCCTTTCTGGGGTCAAAATGGGGGTGGGTTTTGTGTCTCCCCCCCCCCAAGCTCTGTTGTTTGCTTAAATCCCCATAAAAACACATTTCCCCAGCTCCAGTGGCATGGGGGCACCCAGGGGTGCTGGGTGGGGGGGCACCCTCACTTTACCCCCCCCAGGCAAGGGGTTTGCGCTCCCTAACTCACAAAACTCATAGGAGGGCCTTAAATCGCCAGGTTTCCCCCCAAACCGCCCCGCCACCTCACAAACAATAAACCCCACGTGCTTTGGGCCCGCGCGCCCCGAGGAAGGCCCGGGTTGGGGTGCT